>CM046542.1:5122500-5285000 GCA_024713555.1 Spirodela polyrhiza
GATGATTCTAATGGCTCTTCTTTTTCCCTTCTAACTTGTTATATCCATGGGAATGTAGAAATTGACAAATGCCGGTGGAACCCATGTTTACCCGGCCAGTACTGCAATAACACAGAAGGAAGCTACATATGTAAATCAAAGAGTGGCGACATATCTAAGTGGCCTTTGAAGTTGGTTCTCGGTCAGGAGAATCCCTTTTCCCTTTCATGCAATCGCCTTCTTTACTTTGATTTTGGAGCATGTCGTCAGTGAGGTCTGGTTTTACAGGGCTCTGCGGCGGCCTACTCGTTCTTCTGTCTACAAACGCCTTTACCAGCTGGCTATGGCAGAGAAGAAACCATGCCGATCAGAGAAAAGTTGCCGATTCCAAAAAGAGGATGTTCGAGCACAACGGCGGCCTGCTCCTGCAGCAGCACATCTCTTCTCAGCCGGGAAACACGTTCAGGATATTTACGGAAGAGGATCTGGCCAAGGCCACCAGCGGCTTCGCTGACGACCAGATAATCGGACGAGGGGGACACGGGGTAGTGTACCTGGGAAAGCTGGAGGATGACACCGCGGTCGCCGTGAAGAGGTCCAAGATGATGGACGAGAGAGAGAGCAAGGAGTTCGCTCGGGAGATGGCCATTCTGTCGCAAATCAACCACGTCAACGTGGTGAAGATTCTGGGTTGCTGCGTTGAAGTGGAAGTCCCCATGCTGGTCTACGAGTTCGTCCCCGGAGGCACGCTATTTGACCTCATTCATCGCCAGAACGAGGGGACACCAATCTCCTTGGAGGTCAGTTTGAGGATCGCCACAGAGGTGGCAGAAGCCCTGGCTTACCTGCACTCCTACGCTTCCCCTCCAATTCTTCACAAGGACGTCAAGACCTCTAACATACTGCTAGACGAGAACTACCGGGCCAAGATCTCCGATTTCGGGGCCTCTTCCTTTGCACCCCAGGATGAAGCGGAGATCGCGACCGTGGTTCAGGGGACTTGCGGGTACCTGGATCCCGAGTACCTCCAGACCTACCAATTCAGCGAGAAAAGTGACGTCTACAGCTTCGGGGTGGTCCTCGTCGAGCTTCTGACGCGAAGGAAGCCACTCCACCTCCAGGGACCGGTAGGCGAGAGAGGCCTCGCCGTGAGCTTCGTCTCCTTGTTGAACCAAGGCAAGCTGGAGAACATTTTGGATCCGCAGGTGTTGGCGGAAGGTGATGCGGAGAGGCTGAGGGAGATCGCGGAGCTCGCAGGTCGCTGCCTAAGCGTGAAGGGAGCGGATCGTCCCACCATGAAAGAGGTTTCGATGGCTCTGCACTTGCTGGGGCCATCCAGCGAGCACCCCTGGGTTCCACATCACACTCTGGAGGAGGTGGAGAGTCTATTAGACCGCGAGCAGACGACGGCGTATGACAGCGCCGAAGTGGCTAGCGGCTATCTGAGCGGGAGGAACCATACAATCCTAGAGATCGAGGCAGGTCGATGAGAATGGCATACGCATCATGCTGCGGATGGAGACACTGCCGTGTTAAACGCCAGTTTTTCATAGATTTAGTTTTGATAATTTTTCCTTTTTCTGTTTATTATGCGGAAGGACATAATGGTCGAGTTTTAAATCTTGATCTCAAAATGTGCTCGTTAGCTTTGTTACATTATATAAGGGTGATTCGTGGGCTGCCTAACAGCGGCCTTCTGTTCTTCAGCCGCCTTGTGTACTTTCTTCATTCCCTTCCTGTCTCTCTTTTGTATCGCTCTTCGCCCTCTCTATATTTGCGATTTTCTAACATTATTTATAAATTAGAGAACAGCGCCTGCCTCTTTGAAACAGACAACTGAACCATACGTCAAACATTGAGTAAAAGAATAATACTATTTTCATTCAGAATTACTTTATTTAATAACCTTGTGTGAAGCTACATTCAGCATCAGTTTATTTAATAATTAATAATTAATAATATCTCATTTTTAGATGTAAAGTTATTTAAAATAATATAATGTTGTATAAATTTTATGAAAGTAAATTATAATTGTTGAAGAAAATGTTTTTAAACCTTTTCCTATTTTTTGGTAAATTTTAGTTAATTTTAATATTTATTTCAGATTAAAATGAATACCTACTATTTTCTGAAATAATAATAAATAGTATATATTATTAGACATAGACATCTAATTTCCACCTGATCGGATGCCTCTAAATGCACCACATCACCTGTATTCCATTGGAAGTTTGATATAGTATGCTCATATTCTTTTTTTCTGATCTTTTAGAATGTGAGACATACCCTTGGTGACTTAACTAAATCTTACCTATTGTGGCCCAACAATCCGATAACATTCATAGTGCCACATACCCTAAGGTGTATGTGACAGATCAAATGGCGTGAGACAAGTTGATTGGATGGCAGAGAACATGCTATGTACACAACACAAAGTTACGAAGGGGTATATCAATAATCATCAATTATCTTCAAGTAAAACAAAGATTATTGATTATCATTGATGATATAAAATTGACAAAGTTTACTAGCGACGACCATTCTCCTTCTCTCTCTTCTACACAGTCAGAGCCTCCGGCGATTGGCGAACCCTCCTAATCCCTTAGCTACACCCAAAGCCTAGAGTGGGTGGGTATTGGGGTTCATTAGCTCCCCACTGTAGCTTTTCATGCAAACCCCATAGGCTTGAGGACAAGATGATACATGTTTTTGATCAAAAGAATCCTACTAGGGAACGGTGGCTAAAGAGAAACATTTGCATCATTTGTATCCTCCTAATGTACTCGATCAAGAGTTATAGAATCTGCATTAATAAGATTCACAAATGCTAAAACAAAAATTCTAATCAAAACCAGAACTACTAAAAAAATATTCTCTTAGAATGGATTAGATACCATGAAAATGTGCAAACATCAAGTGTCCAAATAATTCGATTTTAAATTACTATATCAACGGTAAAATGTGACAAGAAAGAAGCTGTCACAGCCTTGGTAAATTTAACATATAATTTCTAATAGAGTGATGATAAACTTTGGAGTCTACAATTATACAAACTATGGTAATGTTATCATATCTATCCATGCTTCATTGGAAAGCTGAGTATTTGAAGGTCAAATCCACAACAGTCTATCAAGCTTTCTCGTCCTCAAGTGTGCATTATGTTTTCATAGGTCAGAGTGGAACTGACATAATTGAATGATTAAAATTGAAGATTAGGATTAGAATGTCCTAGTTAAAGATGTTGTAAAATAAAAATATTTTTTGGAGGCAATATTTAAGGTATGAAACTATTATATCTTCCTAAGCTATTAAAGTATATTTAAATCCATAATATGTCAAAAACATGGTGAAAAATGTCAAACAATAATGAAAATAGAAAAATGCCAAGAACCTTCATTTGCATGTAGGTTAAGGTTGACACAAGGGCCTTCGTTTGACATTAGGTGTAGAACACTCACCTAGTAAGCAAAAATAACATGTGCAGAGTATCATTAAAAGGGTGGTAAGAGCTTAAGCTTGATACCTTCAATAAAGGAATAGTGACAAAATAATTACAGATGTTTAGTTATGGAAGTTCCACATACACTCAGATTGTAGTAGATTTTCTCATATCAAGTCTACTATTCATTCTATGCATAGATGCTCTAAAAACTTTTTGACATTGTTTCTAATTTAATGGTTTATCAAACGGACAAGAGAAGCATGGGACTTTCAAAATTCTTGAGCATTGATGAACTTGATTGAGAGGTTAAATGGCTGTCGTGAGTGTAACCAAGTTCATGTAAATAATATTTATAAAACCTCACTCTTCGGTTTAGGATGAAGAATGGTCAATCCTTAGGGAGCGTAGGCAATGAGAGTATGAATTTTACTTATGTTATTTCATATATGTACATATATATAATCGAGATAGTAATGAGTAAAATCAAATGTGAGAAGGGTGAAGATAGGAGAGATAGAGAAGGTGGCAAAGATGAGATAATGGCTAATATAATAGAATGATGAAATAAATAATGAAACTAATTTGAATTAAGAGTTAATCTATTCATGGAGAAGATTACAAAGAGGCCCAACTCTAGATCATACACAAATCTCATTTGAGTGCTAGTCCTTAGCCAAGTGATGCTTAATTTGTGATGAGATTGTTACACTCTAAGGAATCTCTTCTCCATGGCAGTCTTGAGCACGAGAAGGCAATTGACCAAGTCTTGATTTCCTTCTTTTTTCCTTCAACTAGCTGCTGCTAGAGAGGGAGCCAAAAAATGTCCTTTAAGAGGGGGGCGAGAGGCCTTAAACCTTTAAAGAATTGACCCTCTCTAATGAATAGTCATGATTAATAACTAACTATATTGGTGGATGGCCTAAATTCCTCTATAAGGATGACATTCTAAATCTCATCTTAATCTGATCTTAAGGTGTCATAAAATGGGCAGCCTAGATCTCATCTCTTAATAACCCTTTTAAGTCCAAATGGGCTAGGCCAAGGTGACATGTCACTTAAGGTTTTAATGGGCCTAACCAAGATGACACCCTCTCTTGGGCCCATAAAAGTATCAGGCTGGCCTTCTTCATAAGGCTTAAGCTTTCCTTGGGTTGAGAACATGGGCTTATCCATTTACTTCCAACTCATAATAAAAGCTCATCTAAATCTTTACAATCAAATTATTATCAAGAACATATGAAAAAATCGCCACTTGACTTCATAAATTTCAAGTAGGGTTAATACCATAATACCAATAAAATAAATAAAATAATATATAATAAGACTTAAATGGTAAAATATTATAAATATCATAATGAGTCGTTAACACATATAATTATATTATCTACCACTAATTCACATATATATAAGATATTAATACATTGATGTAACTATTAATTTATAATTATCAAGCATCCATGGCATCTAAATTTCATTTAGGGAATGGAATGTCAAGAAAAAAAATGGTAATCAATTTTATAATATAGTAGTTGAAGTAGGATGCCAATTTTCATTGCCCAATCATAAACTGAATACTTTTCCAAATTCTCCATGTTGATATGGGCCTAAGGTAAGAAAGATAGGGAACAAGAAATGGACAGCTAAGCTAAACCTCACAAACTTTAATTTTCAGCGCGTACGATGGACTTAATCAAAGTGAAAGCCTTTGATGGGGAAAATAAGTGAAGTAAAAGGGAATATTGGATCGAGAAGCTTATAATAGCCACCAACCATAGGGTGCTCGATTATGATATTACAATGATCAGATGCTATCATTGGTATTGATCACATCTAGTAGAAGGTGGTGGCTATCCTATGATCATTTGATGGCAATCACAAAAAGAATATATGAAGTCTATAATAAAATATGATGTATGAGATGTGAGATTATCACTTGTGGAGAGAAGCCACATGAGAGACTTGATGAGACCCTAAGTCGTTTTTAGAATCATCATTCAATTTTAATAATTTATAAAACTAAGTCACCAAAAATAATATTAAACGAATATAATGGTGAGTTAGGTCATCTCCTCAGGGAAAGCTTTTAGAAATCTTTTATTCTCTTATTTAATGGATTATAAATTTGATATTCAAAGTAATGAGGGAAATAAAATGATAAATAAATGTAAATATGAATTTAAAACTTCTAATAAAACTAAATATGCTTTAGAATAATGGAAATGGAAAAGAAAGACGTAGAAAAATGATTAAAGCAAGGAAAATAAATTTATTTCGCAGATCAAGCAAGAAAATAATAAAAACTTTATTGAAAACCAAACTTACAACCCTTGGAATGTATGGCTTGATGTCGACCTCTGGGTAGTGCTTCTCAATCTTGCATCTAGTTTAATGGAATGGATTTAAGGTGGGAAGGGTAGAGGAGAATGATCAAAAATCAATGATACACTCCTTAGAAATCTATTTTTGCATGAAAACGAAAAAAAAAAACTTCTTATCTCAAGAACAACTCAAGAACAACTCTAGAACAACTTGAAAAGATGTCTTTCTCTCTCCTCTTCCCCTTTTTGTTCTCTCAGATCTACAAATCACATTTTCTATTTCAACTTCCTATTTTCTGCCATATTTTTCTGATTTTTCTCCGATTTTTCCAGCATTTTCCCCTTTTCTTGCACGACAATACCCAATATTGTCTATTTTACCAAACAATACCTGATATTGTCTATGTTACCAGACAATAATTGATAATTGTAAATGTACCCTTATGCCGCGCAAGAGAAAATAATCGATATTGTCTATTTTATCAAACAATAATCGATATTTGTCAACATGTCTTTCATAGCGTGGCTCAATGAAGACCATTGGATTCTTGCACTATCATTTTGCTCAGAAAGGGGATGATGTGGCCTCTCTATTGCCGTCAGATCTATTTGAGCTCTTAATGCCTTTTCACGTGCTTTATTGGGATCTGTGTGGCCGCCAGAGCACGTGTTGGTGGGGAGACATAGCTACTTCTAATGCGTTGGATCTGATGGCGTTGCTTTTTGTGAAATGGTGGGTAGTGACATGGCAGCTTTAGGATCATCGGATCTTTGCCACCACCACCACACTACCGTCAGATCTGAAAAGGGTAAGAAGCACCCATTTAGTCCCATATCAGATGTAATAGAGAAATAAAATTCTATATAATAATCAGTGTTCATCATTTATTGAATGCGGTTCCTAAAGGGTTGATTTGACTTGACTATCGGCGCCCAGGGTTGACCGGACCTGACTACCGGCTCCCAATAGGCCTTGGAAGTGATCTATCTAGCCCAAAGCCTTGATTCAGATCTGCGACCTAGTTTACACGGATTGCGAGGCGGTGTGCCCCTCGGGCCCACTACTAGATGTGGTGTGGCCTCTAGTGCCTGCGTTGACCGCGATTTCTGGACGAATGCGTGAGAGAGAATTCGCGAAAAAGATGTGAAATCACACCAGAAATGACCGAATCAGTTTTGCACCAATTAATAAGGAGTAAACGGTTAAAATGTAATTATAAAATCAACAACCACTGATTAATCGGAGAGAAACCACTAGAAAATCGCCAGAAAATCGTTCCGCCCAGTGGAAAAACGGCAAGGAATTTCAGCTGGATTTCTCGATTGAAATCGATGGAAAACGATTCAAAATCACTCCTTGGATGATTCACGACGAGTTTCGGAAGGTTTGAGATAGAAAGAAGTCCTTTTTATCAAGTGAATCACCGATTATTTCCAGCAGATGTCCGGAAATTATCGTTTGTGACAAAGACTAAATAAAACAGAAAATAAATCTAAAACTAACACTGTCCTTTGATGGTCTGCCTCTGGAATAGCAAGAGACGCCGGTGCGACGGCTTTGTATCGTCCGGTCGTGTCGCACCACGCCGGAAGGTGCATGAATATCGTCCGACGGCTCTGTGCTGCTCGCCGGAAGGATTCCGTGGAGAGAAGGGTTCAACGCCGCTGTCACCGCCGTCTGGGGTAAAGGAGAAGACTTGTGACCACCCGCCGGAGGCTCTGGGTGCAGCCGAGGGAGTGAGGAGGATGGTTCGCCAGTCGCCGAAGGCTCTGACCGCACAGAGGAGGGAGAAGACGGAATGATTATCGCCGGCGAACCTCCGCCCTTTTTATTTCGTCGGCGGTAATCAATAATCTTGTTTTTATCCGACGATAATAGATAATTGTTGATAAGCCCCTCCATGACTTAAGTACGCTGGTTACACAGCATGCTCTTCGCCTTCCAATCGGTTTACTTCTAGGGGTACGTGGCACATCCTGGAAAATCACAAAATATTAGCGTGATATAAGCCCACTGATTCGCCGCCGAAAGAGGGTGACATGGCAGGTTCAGGGATGTCGGATCAAGCAGAAATTATATAATTACGCCTAATAAATTATTTCTTTAAGAAAATAGTAAGTAATTCATTTTAATCTGAAATAAATCATCAAAATTAACCAAAATTCACAAAAAAATATGAAAAATGCTTAAAAACATTTTATTCAATAATTATAATTTATTTTCATGAAATTCATGCAATATTTTCTTATTTTAACTCACATTACATCTAAAAAATGAGATATTATCACCGGACCTGACTATTGGCTCCCAATAGGCCTTGGAAGTGATCTATCTAGCCCGAAGCCCTGATTCAGATCTGCAACCTAGTTTACACGATTTGCGAGGCAATGTGCCCCTCGGGCCCACTACTAGACGTGGTGTGGCCTCTAGCCTACGTCTGGCCCATTAAGCGGTGTGCCTCTGGCTCGCTAACGGTGTGCCCATTTTATCTTTTTATTATTTCATTTATTTTAATGCCTAAAATTTTTGAAAAAATTGTAGAAAATATATTTCAATAAATCATAAAAATTTAACACAATAGGATTTTATTTCAAAATAAACTAAATGAGAATTAAGCTTCAACATATGAAATAAATTCTCACTAATTTTCTTTTTATTCATAAAATATCAATTTAAATCAAGATTTAAGGAGATTTATGAAAATGACAAGTAAAATAATTAACATAACTTGTGAAATAATTCTCAAATATGCATTATTCTCCCTGATTCAATGACACATTAATATGTAAATTTCACAAGTTATCAAGACTCTTGTTGCAGATGTTGATAGTTGACCATTTATCATGTTGTTGACCATTCACAATAGTGTTGATTGTTGATTGGCAGTAGAATGCTGACTAGGTCATCATCGTATTGTCCAGCCTTGGTTCGGACTGATGGTGTGGACTAGAGGCCCAAAGTAAGACAACTGATGCCTCGAACTGGTTCAGGGCAAGGGGCTCAAGTTGGCCTGAGCTGGGCCAGATGAGGCCAGTCCAATAAGGTGGTGACACGAACTGGCTGCTTCCATCGTCCAGTATCCCATGAACTAGTGCGTTAAGCCCTAATTTAGGAAATACCTGTCCAACGATAGCGGAACTGATGGGTTACAGCTGTGGCAGTGGTAGGTGGCAGAGGGGCATCGACAATGGTGGCAGATGGTGGAGGGGCACTAGCAGTGTCAGCAGCCGATGGCAGAAGGGCTCAAGCAGTGGTAGCCAACGGTAGAAGGGCATTGATGGTGGGAGAACCGGGGGTGAATGGTGTGAGAGAATGGAGGTTGCTTGCTGCTGTGCAACAAGAGGAGAGAAGGGAAGATAGATTTTCCTCACGTATATCACCGATCACTGAGGTATATATACATAAGTCAGGCTGAGTAGTCGTTACACTGAGTTATGGTCTCATTGACGACCATTTTCTGACCGTTGATGAGTGTCAGTGTCGCAGGAGGTGACCATTATGAAGTGCAGTGTCATTGGTTGTTGAGTGACATGTGACATGCGGTCTGGAGAGCTGACCATTGCGAAAGGGGGTAGTATTGATCATAGAGTGATGTATAACTTGCGGTTTGTAGGGCTGAGGTGCCGCTCACACTCCCCCGCAAGTTGAGGGTTGATGGAGGAGGGCAGAGGTAACATGTAGAGCTTGGTGCATAGCCAGAGGAAGTGAGACTTCGAAAGAGGCTTCGTTAGTATATCCGCTGGTTGATCTTTGCTGGAAATGAAGGCGACTTGAAGTCATCGAGTGGCAACCTGCTCGTGGACGAAATGAAAATCGAGTTCAGTGTGCTTAGTGCGAGCATGAAAGATGGGATTGGCTGCGAGGTAGGTCACACCGAGGTTGCCATAGTGAAGAGTGGGAGCAGAGGGAAGGGGAAGATGAAGCTCGCGAAGAAGAGATTGAAGCCATAGAAGTTTGGTATTCATGTTTGCGAGGGCTTTATGCTCTACTTTGGTGCTGGAACAGCCGATGGTGGGCTGCTTCTTGGAGCTCTAGGAGACCAGAGTGGAACCAAAGTAGATAAGATAGGCACCCATAGATTGTCGGTCAAGAGGGGAGCCTACCTAGTCACTAAATGCGTGAAGGGAAAGGTTGGAGTAGCAGTGGAGAAGAAGCCCGTGAGTAAGAGTGCCCTTAAGATAGCGAAGTAAGTGCTTAAGTTGGGCCTAGGCGGCCAGGCTTGGGACATGTATGAACTGGTGGGCTCAATTGATGGCAAAGGCAATGTCGGGGCAGGTGAGAGTGAGATACTAAAGACCACTGACTAGGCTCTGGTATAACGAAGGAGCTAGAAGGTTAGACGAGGGAGAGGTAGAGGACGAGAAGATGAAGCAAGGAGTGGCAGCAGGCTTAGAATCCTACATCTGACTCTTAGCAAGAAGCTTGACAACATAATGAGATTGCAAAAGTAAACAACTAGAGGGATGAGGGGTAAGCTCGAGATCGAGGAAATGCCGGGTGGGGCCGAGGTCACAGAGGGGAAACATGGATTGCAAGGAGCAAACAACTGTAAAAATATGCGCAAGATCAGGGCTAAGAATGAGAATGTTGTTGACATATATCAAGAGAAGAATGGGAGAGGAAGAGGCATGATGGAAGAAGAGTGACACATCACTTTTGGAGGCAAGGAAACCAAGTAGATGAAGATGGGAGGAAAGCTTCTTAAATCAGTCACATGGGATTGTTTTAATCCGTAGAGTGACTTTTGAAGGAGACAAACATGCCGAGGGCATGACAGATCGACAAAGCCCGAAGGTTGTTTCATGTAAATGGTCTCAATTAAATCACTGTGAAAAAACATGTTTGAGATAACGAGTTGACAAACATACCGATTTCAATTGATGGCAAAGGCGAGAAGAATGGGAACCATGATAATCTTGATAATTGGGCTGAAGGTTTTGAAGTACTCAAAACTTTCTTATTATATGACACCTTGAGCAATAAGTCGAGCCTTGTAGTGGTTGATGGTACCGTCGAGATGAGTCTTAAGATGGTACACCCACTTGCAACTAAGTAAATGTATGTGTGGGTGAGAAGGAATGAGTCATCAAGTTTGATTATGGAGCAACGTGCCGAATTCTTGAGCCATGGCCTAGTGCCAATGTGGGTGGCAAAGGGCATCAGCGAAGTAAGAAGATTCGGATGAGAGAGAGACTATTGCAGTGTAGTAGGAAGGAAGGGGATAGTGAGTGTGAGAGGATGTACTATCAGGCACCAGCGGGACCATAGTGAGAGCATGTGAGGGCTGGGGAGTGGTGTCTTGATAGATTTGCTGAAGCGAGTGATATATAGGTGGAGGGGAGGGTTAAGTAGTAGGGGAGTGGAGCGCATTGGTTTAGGCAGGAGAACTAGGAGCCAGACGCTCCTTAGGGACCACTACTGGTGAGGGAGAGAATGGGGAAGAAGAGACAATTGAAAGGGGAATGGAGCCGAGGATCCCCATGGATGAGGAGGCGAATGAAGGAGGGGAGGTCGGTAGAACAAGTATAAGGAAAAGAGTGTTCATTAAATACAACATCACGAGATATAAACCTACCTATTTGCAGTGAAAGGCACCAATATCTTAGTGTTTGGAGTTGTATCCTAGGAACACACATCACTCAAAGTGAGACGTCAATTTGTTTGTGGCATACACATGGAGATTTGGATAACATAAACAACCAAAGGTGTGAAGGAATAGTTTGTGAAAGTACCAAAAAGAACTTCGTATGATGATCACATGCAAAGAAGAGGTGTGCTTGATGATGCATCATAATCACATATTAAGTACTACCATAATAGGATATTAATGCATTATCCACTTACAAAATAAACTTAAAAACTACTCAATTCTATCCTTGGCATAGAAAAAACATAAGTCACTTAAATAAAGATAAAAGACTATAATTTTATGACTAACACACATCCAAGAAAAAATACCTTGAGAGTTTCTTTCATCACAGCCATTACAAAGCCCATTAAGAGATAATGGGCTTGCCTAAAGAAGACCCATGGGCCAACCCATGGCTGCCACATGGGCCAATAGGGAGCCAAGAGAAAGGGGGCCCATGTGCTCCCTAACTGATTTGGCACCCTCCCCTTCTTGGGTGGTGGGAGAGCGTCTCCCCCATATGCAACAAACTTAGTGTCTCCCCTTGGCCAATGGGAAGGCTCCACGGTTTCAAGGAAGGGGGAGAGCCAATGAGAGGCCTCCACATTCTCCCCTACCTCTCTCTTATAACTAATTTGGCGCCTTCTCTTTCCTTATTTTGGTGCTCAAATTGGTCTATAAATAGACCCATTCTCATGAATGAGAGATCATCCTC
Source organism: Spirodela polyrhiza (assembly GCA_024713555.1). Classification (NCBI taxonomy): domain Eukaryota; kingdom Viridiplantae; phylum Streptophyta; class Magnoliopsida; order Alismatales; family Araceae; genus Spirodela; species Spirodela polyrhiza. Next base: position 5,134,585 of record CM046542.1, read on the forward strand.
TTTTAGTGCAACTCGTCTCCCTCTCTCCGTCGTCTTCTCACTTTCTCTTCATCGTCTCCTCCCCCTCTCTCTTGCTGTTCTCTCCCTCTCATCACGCTCTCCCTCTCTCCATCGTCTTCTCTCCCTCTCGCCATTCTCTCCCTCTCGTTGCACTCTCCTTTTCTCTTCGTCGTCTCCTCCCCCTCTCTCTCGCCGTTCTCTCCCTCTCGTCGTGCTCTCCCTCTCTCCGTCGTCTTCTCTCCCTCTCTCTTCGTCATCTCCTCCCCCTCTCTCTCGCCATTCTCTCCCTCTCGTCGCACTCTCCCTCTCTCTGTCGTCTTCTCTCCCTCTTGCCATTCTCTCCCTCTCGTCGCGCTCTCCCTCTCTCTTCATCGTCTCCTCCCCCTCTCTCTCGCTGTTTTCTCCCTCTCGTCATGCTCTCCCTCTCTCCGTCGTCTTCTCCCCTTCTCTCTTGCTGTTCTCTCCCTCTCGTCGTGCTCTCCCTCTCTTCGTCGTCTTTTCTCCCTCTCGCCGTTCTCTCCCTCTCTCCGTCGTCTTCTCTCCCTCTTGTTGCACTCTCCCTTTCTCTTCGTCGTCTCCTCCCCCTCTCTCTCGCCGTTCTCTCCCTCTCGTCATGCTCTCCCTCTCTCCGTCGTCTTCTCTCCCTCTCGCCATTCTCTCCCTCTCATCGCGCTCTCCCTCTCTCTTCGTCGTCTCCTCCCCCTCTCTCTCGCCGTTCTCTCCCTCTCATCGTGCTCTCCCTCTCTCCGTCGTCTTCTCCCCTTCTCTCTCGCCATTCTCTCCCTCTCGTCGTGCTCTCCCTCTCTTCGTCGTCTTCTCTCCCTCTCGCCGTTCTCTCCCTCTCATCGTGCTCTCCCTCTCTCCGTCGTCTTCTCTCCCTCTCGTCGCACTCTTCCTCTCTCCGTCGTCTTCTCTCCCTCTCGCCATTCTCTCCTTCTCGCTGTCGTCTTCTCTCTCGTCGTGCTCTCCCTCTCTCCATCGTCTTCTCTCCCTCTCGTCGCACTCTTCCTCTCTCCATCGTCTTCTCTCCCTCTCGCCGTTCTCTCCTTCTCGCTGTCATCTTCTCTCTCGTCGTGCTCTCCCTCTCTCCGTCGTCTTCTCTCCCTCTCGCCGTTCTCTCCTTCTCTCCATCGTCTTCTCTCCCTCTTGCCGTTCTCTCCCTCTCGTCGTGCTCTCCCTCTCTTAGTCGTCTTCTCTCCCTCTCGCCGTCGTCTTCTTTCTCGTCGCACTCTCCCTCTCTCTCCGTCGAATCTCTCTCTCGTCCCGGTCTCCTTCTCTCTCCGTCGTCTCCTCTCCCGTCGCGATCTCCGTCTCTCTCCGTCGTCTCTCCCTCTCGTTGCGGTCTCCCTCTCTCTTCGTCATCTCTCCCTCTCGTCGCACTCTCCCTCTATCTCCGTCATCTTTTCTCTTGTCGCGCTCTCCCTCTCTCTCCGTCAAATCTCTCTCTCTCCATCGACTCTCTCTCTCATCGCGCTCTCTCTCTCTCTCTCTCTCTCCTCTCTCGCTATCTCTCTCTTTCTCTCGCGTGTGCTCCCTCTCTCTCTTCCTCTCTCTCTCTCTCCCTCTCTCTCTCTCTCCCTCTCTCTCTCTCTCACTCCCTTCCTTGAGTCCTCTTCCCCATTAGTGACAAGGGGTTAGAAATTTCAAGGATTGGGAGCTCTGATCTCCTCTCTCTTTGCTTCTTTTCACCCCCTTTCAGCCACCAAGCTCTTCTCATCTTGAAGTGACACAAGGTGGAGAGAACCAATTGGCCATAAAGGAGATTTACTTTTAAGCAATTTACATTTCAACATTTAAGTTCTATTTATGTCTTTCTTTTTAAGCTTCAATTTCTTTTATAGAATAACTACAAATATCTCTCTTGAAGTCTTCTTAAACATTTATTAAATATCCACTTATATTTTATTGCAATTCGATGTTTGATTTCTCACTTCCTTGTGGATCAACTTGGACTCACCCTATATTCATTTCCTTTGAATTAAAGTCTAATATACAAATGTTATTTGATTAACCATTAATCCTAAAGACAATTTTTGGTTCATCAGTGCTCATTTAGTTGATGAGGTAGGTAGTGGTCACCAAAGTTTCATCCCAGAAAATATGTGGAAGATGAGCTTGATGGAGCATAACGAGTGTAGTCTTGATTAGGTGGCAATGCTTGCACTCAATTGTACTGTTTTACTTAAGAGTGTGTGGATAGGAGACCCAATGAGTGATGCCTGCTTGTTGAAGATGGTGTCGGAGTGATAAAAACTTGCCTCCTTCGTCAGATTGAAGGGTGCAAAGCTTTGTGTTAAACTGTTGCTCAACTTGGGCATGAAAGCACTGAAAGATGTGTAGAAGATCGCTCTTCTATTTCATAGGAAACAACTAGAGATATTTGTTCTAATCATCAATAAATACAATGTAGTATTAGAAACCAAAATGAGAAAGCATTGGAGCAAGACCCCACATATCAAAATGAACGAGCTCAAGTGGTCAAGAGGTTGCATGAGAGGCATAGGAGAATAGTTGTTGTCTGCTTTTGACATGTAACAAGAATTGCATAAAATAGATTGAGTTTGATGAAATACTAGAAGTCTAAATTTTGTGATGATGTTTTGGAGAGTGTAGAGGTGAGGGTGCCCAAGTCATTGATGCCAAACTTACGGAGAGGTGTGCTCTCCTACCATCGCACGAGGGAGATACTGGGAGGAGTCCAACCAATACAAGCTGTCTTTAACTATGTCACAAATGAGCACTTTCCCCGTTATCCATTTCTTAAGGAGACAAAAGTGAGGGTGAAATTCGAAGATAACATTATTTTCAAAAGTTAATATGTGGACAAAAAGCAAATTCTTCATGATTCTTGGGACATGAAGTATGTTACGGAGGTGAAGTAGTCATTGACTTGTTCTTAGAAACGAGTAGCTGGCTGGAGTGATAGGCATACCTTGGCCATTGCCTAGATAGAGCTGATCAGGGTTAGAGTGAGCAGAGCATTGTAGAATGGTGGCATTAGGCATGATATGGTGGGTGGTGCTGTTGTCTGGATACTATGTTGATGTGGACAATATATCTGCTAGGTTTGAGGCATTATGATAATAAGCTTGCGGAGGAGGCAGCTGACTTTTGACTTGCTAGGAGGATGGATGGTTGTTGCCTTGCTAGTTGTGAAAGTTTCAATTGAATTGTTCATACATTCGTGAATCTATGGCCCATTTGTCCATATAGTTGACGTTGAGGAATGTAGTGTCATTTGTCACATCTTTTAACATGGCTAGTCTTGCTAGCTTGTCGCTCACAAAGTTTATCTTGTCCAATAACTTGATTTGCCTTTAGAGGGAAGTAGGATTGACTTTGCACCTTCTATTTGAAAGTCAGCATGGTTTTGTGAGCTCTAATTTGGGCGAAGGTGTCCTTGGGGCTTGAGTCTTCAGGTCTTGCAATTGATCCGGGGATGAAGGGTGAGTACTATGGCAGAAGTCCTCACAAGAATGTGAAGGTGAAGACAAACTCGTCGATTACCTATTCGGCAATTGAAAGTTCTTCATTTATGGTGTGAATATCTTTGATATATTCGTCCATTGTCATTGTGCCTTTTGTGATATTATGAAACCGATGATGTAGCTTTATGATTCGTAACTTGCTTCTAGACGAATAATTTCTCCTTATTACCTCCCATACTTTCTTTGACATCTTCTTACCAATGACACATGAAAGAACTAATTCAGACAATGAGGAGGCAATCAGTGCAAACATTAATTTATCGCATCTTCTCCACGTTTGGTAAGCATGCTTCAAGATGATCATTCCATCTTTATTAACAATGTTGACTTCAATTGCTTCTTCTTTTAAAAGGTGGTCAAGACCACAGCTACTCAACATGGGGAGGAGCTGCATCTGCCACAATAAGAAGTTGTCCTTGGTCAACTTCAGAGGAGTTGACGTACCTGCCATAATTGCGGTTGGTACCATCATGGTTGTTCCCATCGTTGCGTGACTCTTTGAGGTGCCTGCTATTGATCATAAGCGTCGTTGGGCTAATGGCTTTGATACCATATGACAGAATGAAGGTTGCTAGCTGCTGTGCAACAAGAGGAGAGAAGGGAAGAGATTGAGGATCAGAAAGGAACAATGCAGCACTTCGTGATGGATTTTCCTCACATATACAGCCGATTGCTAAGGTATATATACATAAGTAGGGCTGAGTAGCCGTTACATTGAATTATGGTCTCATCGACAACCATTTTCTGACCGTTGATGAGTGTTAGTGTCGCGGGAGGTGACTGTTACAAAGCATAGGCCATTGGTTGTTGAGTGATGTGTGACATGCAGTTTGGAAAGCTGTGTCACACTTGACCATTTCGAAAGGTGTAACTTGCAGTCTATAGGGCTGAGGTGTTGCTCACAAATGGGATGCTGGTGGCAGTGGCAGGTGACGGTACAACTCTGGTGACTATGGGGCGGAATTAGACACGTAGGTAATGCTGTGCCGTGACCTAATATCAACGCTCTGAGGAGAGATGTTGCCTCGCAAGAGGTCCCCTGCTGCCACATCACATCAACTTTCTTCGGTTTGTGAGGTGTTATTGAGTACTGCACTGGTACGGTCTCCACCTCCTAAATCTTGCTTTTCCCGTGGCCTTGTGCTTCTTCTGCATATCATTTGCTTTTCGTGCCACATTGCTGTATGCCTCCTTGTGCCCTACCACCGTGTGATACTGCATAGGTGGCATTCACTGTGCATGCCACGCCCCATCACGAGCCTCAGACGGATTCCTGCTCAACCTCATTCCAGCGGTGGGGATCCTCGCCTAGAACCAGACCCAAACAGTTTCTCGGGGTAACAAGAAACCATCTAGGATTTGTGCCCATTAGTCCATCCTCATCACCTAGAGTTTTCTACAATCCCCCACTCAGTGGACCTTTAGAATGAACGAGAAATGCTCCAAATTACAAAAACATATATTCTTCACTTTCTATGGTCATGCAATCCCAAGCATTAAGCATGTTAGTGTCGAATAGTTCCTAGGGACAGTCATCTTATGGAGACTACATTCATGGTTTCAAACTCCAGAAGGCATTCACATTTCATTCATAATACCCTGATATATCATGTGTTGCAGCAGGATTTCCAAGCTCCCCTCTAGCTTGATTGTTCTGTCTTCAACCTTTTTGACATGACAAAAAAATATTACCCAACCATTTCCTCATAGAATGCTTACTAAAGACATACTTAACGTAAAAAGACCCAGGCCCACTTTACCACCCCAGTTACTTAAGGAGGACCACAGGGAGATTAGGACATCTTTTGGATCACTACAAAGTCTTGGGAGAGGGAGGACTCTCGACCACCCCTTGTGGGTTCTGGGGTTTCCTAGCCACCATCTCTCTTTCTTTCTTATTTTTTGTCTTTCTCCCCTCTCACCCCCCATACCATATATTTTTTGTCCTAACAACACATGAAATATATTACCCAAGAAATTGAACTAAAAGGGAATATGGTAAGTGCAACGAAGATGAATACAAAAAAAAGGATAAGATGAAATAATATGCATGCCATGGCTTGTAATCATAATCTATAGCTCCTATATAATTAGCATGCATTTATAGATGAGTAAAATTTTATAAACTGACTTCAATTTTTCACTAAGACCTTTCCCATTAAATCCAAATAATTTGAACAAAAGCACTTCAAAAACTTTGATGTCATTATTTTTTTCGGAATTTCATTAGAGCCTAAACAACTATACAAGCATAACTTCAAGTTTCACATATTAAGATGGGGAAATAGGGAGGAGCAACCAACACATGCTGACGAGTAGCTGCTATCAAGAGAGACTAAGAACAATGATACAGTGGAATACCAACTATTCTTATGGTAGGAATGAATAGGACCGTTGATGAAACTCAGAGCTCGAGAAGGAAAAAAAGAACTTATGTTGTCTAGTTAGCGAAAAAGGATTCTTGGAAAATCCTCAATGTACACATGTGGGAATTTGAGTAGCCAATCTTTAGAAGCAATGATCTCTCATTCAAATTTCATATAAATTCAGTCAAATAAAATATTAAATGTAAGTATATTTCATAAATCATAATCTTAATATTTCAAAACATAATTTCTCTATTGAGGGTAGTCTATAAGATTTTCAACATATATTTAATATTATTTAAAAAATCATTTTCAATCAATTCAACACTCGATAGATCATTTGACTAATTTGGTATTAAAATCGTTTAATTGTAATGAAATAAAATCATAGAAACATAGGTGACTAAGTAAGATTTTTTACTTATCAGTTTACATTTTAAAATAATATAAAATATAATAATTTCACATAATGATCTCAATAAATTATATTAATTTCATTTTTTGATTTGACTCTATCTACTAAATTTTCATTTGAAAACTTAAAATCATTATATGAAATTATACATAACAACTTCTATATTTATCTTTCTATCATACATATTAAGGATAAATTATAATTGGATCCTTCTAATTGGTTTACACTTATTTTTCATGATCAAAATATTATTATACAATGTTTTGGAGATTAATTTTAAATTTAATTCTTATTATATTACTATTATTCTTGAGACCATCTTATGTCTTTTACTACTAACACATTCTCAATAAAAACATGTTACTCAAGGTAGTGTTTTCATACCCAATTGATTTTCATTTATGTTCCCCCAAAGCTTACTTCCCTTCCTTACTCTTGATAAAATAATGTAAGCCACCTCCTTTCTCTATGATGCAGGACAGAGGGGGGGTCAACCCTCGAGCCTGATCAATAGGGGAATACGGGACTAAGCGGGCTCAGTTCGGAGAGTACCCTCGACCTTGGTGAAATGCCCTGGGACCTACGGTGGATGCGACTACGTAGAAGCAGGTGGTCCGACGCTAAGTAACCTCACCCGAATCCGTCAGTTGACAGACTGTGACGACGGTATCAGGGACGTTCTTCCCGTGCCCACGTCCGAGTAGATGGCGGAACAAGAGGTTGGGGGTGTAGCACAAGTGCTGCAGCCCACGTCCTCAGTGGCAAATTGACACACGCAATGGAGAATCACGAGTCCTATAGCCGTTCTAGCCTATCTAAGTTCCCAATGGCAGTGAGACCGAATATCGGAAACCCTTCGAAAAATAATCAACTATAACGACAGAGGGGGCGAAGCTAACCTGCGGGGCGGATTCACCCGGTGGGTCGAGATGGTAGCGGCGAACTAGTTCGTGTGCAAGGCCGGCGGCGGCAAACGGTGCGCGATTTCTCAGATGGTGGGCGGCGCAAGGAGGCAGCAGGCCACAGCAGTGGGCGGTGGCGTCATGTGGGGGGGGCAGCCACCAGCGAGGGCAGCGGCGGTGGCGACGGGAAGGCCGGTATCGACATCGGCGATGGAGGTCAAACGTCTTCCTCCTCCACTCTCTTCCTCTCTCTATTCTCTAAACTAATTCTAAGGGATCTTCTTCTCGAATGATGGCTGCTGCTACCTTTGGGGGGGTCCCACCCTTCTTATAGGGACCCAAATGGGCCTAAGAGGGGTGAGGCCCACTTGAGGCCCAAAGCTCCCAGGCCTCTAAAATAAAGAGGGAAAACACAAGTTTTGGGCCCGACGGAGCCCTACAAACATCCAAGGCGGGCTTGCAAAACATGAAATGGGCTCGAAAGCTAAAAGAAAAGGGAAAGAAAACAAAGGGAAGGTAAATACCATGCGCGGTCAACCAATGGGCTGGCGATGAAGATGGTGACGTCTCGAAGTGCCTCATGCTGTGTAACGGAAGCCGGGGTCTTTCATCTTCGCGCGAGCCCAGCGGTCCAGTTGAGTGCGTGCAGGGTTTGCCAATGCCGGTGTCTCGCATGATGGAGATGGGTCCCGATCGCCATCACTCTAGTTATGCATCTTAAATATTGATTATCTAATTATATTAAATATATAATACCAATTATCCAAATAATACCAAAGACCCTCTGATGTGACTTAACCATTATATAATAAATTGCATAAATTTAAAATTTATAAAAGTAGAAGATACAAATTTTATAATTTTAAACATATATTAAAATTAATAAATCAATTATAAATCGATAAAAATTTTAAAAATAGTTAAAAATTTCCAAGTCAATCATAGGGATGTAATATAATATCAAGTACTACTTTAAAATTTCTTAACACTATAAAATTTTTTTATTCTTTTTGAACTGAATGGTGAATACAATATGTTTAAAAATTCATGAAAAATGAAATAAGGCTATGACTCAAGGTGACATCAGTGCCCAAAGAACACGAATCATGTAGAAATATAGTCCTATCCTACGATTCTTATGTAAGTGATTATTGTTGAATTAATGGGTTAAATTAAGTTTTCTAAAAGCACGAAGAATTGTAACTCAATGACAAAGGATATTAAAACTTGAAATCAGGCCAAATATTACTAATTTAAATGAAAATGAAGTTTTAAGTAAGAAAAATAGAGTTCTAGCTTCGCAATAGTGATTGTCGAAATTCTACGTGTTCAGGAGGAAATTTGTGCAATGTTCATAGCCTCAAAGGCTCTCCTTGGACAAAGATGAAGTGGTTAATCTTTAGATCTTCTTTCGAAGTCTAGAAATTAGTGGAATGCGTCATTGAATCCTTTAGCAGATGTCACCGAATGGAGCTGAAAAATGACGACTTGTGGCCCTTTGACAGTTGTTACCCGACAAAGATAGGCTGGATAGAGGTAGAGTGTATCTCAAGGGCTTTGTCTTCAAGTTAGTGCAGCAAGAGGAGGCGTTTTACCGCATCGGATACGCTCTCAGGAGGTGGCAACTCATCTCCCTATGGACTGTCCTCTTCCTAGTGATGACTTGTTTGTCGATCAATCAAAGATGAGTTCCTCATTGAGTTTGTGATGTTTTTTCTAGAATCGTTCATTGATTTCAGCCACAATGCTCCGCGAATCGTGTTGACTAAGTTTTTACCAAAGATTTGAGTGATTTTGGCTTAATCGTGTTGACTTAATCGCCCATTAGAAATTGTGATTTTTTTGCCGGTTCCCTACCTACGAGAAAGAGAAATGAAATAAGTACAATAATTCCGTTATAATGTGACGTTACAAGGATAGTTTTGTCATACTAATGAAAGGGTATTTTGGGCATTTATAATCTTGTGGGAGAAAGTTGTGAGAGACGGGTTTAGTCTCACATCAATTTTCTATCTGCTTTTGAGGCGAATAAAATATGGCATGCTCTAATTAGCATGTTCCCATCTTGCGTGTATACAACCACTCCTTCTCCTATGCCTAGCTAGCCACTAGTGATGCGGAAGGAGAGTGATGCACTCTACAACCGTTCGAGCTTCGTGCTCATGGACTACCCTTAGTTGCTTAAGCCTCAAGCTCACAGTCCTTAACCACCTCGTGGCTCTGCCCAATTGGGTCTCCGACCTACTTGTGGGCCCAACTGACTAGTAATTTTTTTATATTTTTTTTAAATATTTTTAGTTTACTCTTTTATCATTTATCTCAAAAAAATAAGATTATAAAATCATGTAATTAATCAAAAATTCATGTTAACCAACTAGAAGCCACTTTGCAAGATTTAGCACAAATATAAGCCTATTTATCATAAGTTAAGGCTAAAACTATCATATCACTAAATTATTAACTCATGACAATAAAAACTTATCACCCTCCTAAATTATATAGAGCATTATAGTGAGATGACTCAAGTCTCTTTGGGTTAGTGTGTTGTAAGCTACTCTATATCAGTTTTTGGAACTACAATGTAAAATTGTTTTAAGAAATGGATGCCTAGTTGGTGGCAGACAAGACCCTTTGCCACCACAGCATGAGGCCAAGGCGACAGAGGAGACCCCACCCACACGCTATCAATTAGAACGTGGAGCCTGAGCAAGTACAAAGAACCCTAGGTTCCACTAGACCACATGAAGGGCTTCCCACTCCTTGGGCCTATGTAAGGCCCATGGGGGGATGGGACAGCCCACTTCCTCTTGGCCCCCACCCATCCTATTCCCTCCTCCTTTTGGGCCATATGTGTGGGCCCAATTGGAGGAGCTGGTGTCTTTATTCCCCTCACCCCTTTTCTTTTGGGCCAACCTCATTCGGGCCCAGTAGAGGAAGGCCCACCCAGGAGTGTATTACTTGGGGGGGCTTGGCATTTTGGGCCTTTTGTGTAGTTCTCCACCCTTGGCCCATGCAGGCCCCTATATAAGGGGGTGGAGAGCCACTGCCTAAGGGAGCCATTTTTTATTTGAGTAGAAAAGAAAGGTGTTTGTTGAGTTTCTTTAGAGAGAAAGGGAGAGGGGAGAATTGCAAACACCTTTCTTTTCTACTATCACATGGATAGTTCTAAAGAAACTCAACAAGCCCCCCTAGGTAGGCAGCGGTCCCCTGCGAATGCGCGCATGGTGCTCTTGTCATGCGCTCGCTCCGCGTCAGACATTGTGCTCCATGCCATGATAGGCAGCGGTCATCGTGCTCGCTAGTCCTTTGAGTCTGCCTGCATGCCATCATGACAGCCCACGAGTCCACCACAGGCTCTGACTAGGCACCTGGCTAAGGTGTTTCGGAACATCTGGTCATGTCACCAACCCCAGCCCGTCAGCAGTTCGTTAGGTGCTGCTGTCAACCCCCTCCCCGAATGCCCACCCACGTGTCTGTGCACATGCTAAACGCCTTGCATGGGATGGTCCTCCGCTTGCAAGCCTGCACCTAGTGACATACTGGTTCATGTGCCTACTGACGACGCCATAAGCAGCAAGGAAGTCACCAGCCTCGCCGCAGCAACGCTCACCCCCACTGCTGGGTTCGTGCCATTCTTGCCGCTGTCGACCTTGTATCTGCATGAGGACCCCTTCTACCCTGCAATGACTAATTGGGCCGATGCCCACAGGTTAGCCCTCTCTCCCCTCTCAGTCGGTCCTTACTCTGCACAGTGCCCTCCCACTCCTGTTCCCCTGCCAATGGGCCTAGCTAGGCGGAACGGGTCAGGCCTCATCTTGGTGCGAACCTTGATGCGCGCATATACAAGACCTGCTGCATTGGCTGGCAAGCTCAGGCGATAGAGACCATGTCAACGGTACTAGGCTTCTCCCAACAAACGTGGACGGGGAAGGTCTCCCTGCACCCATGCCCTTGTCAACGCCGATGAGCATCTGCAGGTGTTGTTGCCATCAGCATTTGCTTGTCTTAGCCGAGCCCCCCATTAATCATGTATAGGAACCCCCCCATGTGACGTATTATCCCTCTTCACTAGAGGATCAATCACCCTCGGTTCTGCATCACTAGCTCCATTTCACAATAAATTTTTGTATGTGTGACCCCATTTTTTTCCTTTCCCACTGGTTCATCCTTTATTTAGTCTCCTTCTAATAGAATATCCTTATCCTTCACTTTTTATTGTAGTGTTCTACTTATATTATTCAATCCAATCCTACTATAGTGTGATGAAGTTTCAAAGCAATTGGTTCTAACTTTTGTTGTCCACACAACATTCTAGATCTACTGCATTTATCAATAGACTAGTGTAGACCTCTTTAAACTCATTTTTTATGTGGTGTATTTTCCACTTGTGCGTGTATTTTCAATATGCAATGAATAATTTAATTCTAAAATCAAGCATACCTTCACTGAAAGTTTCAAGTTAAAGTTAAGTGAATTTTTCTAATCTCCTTATGATAATGAAAACAGGATCATTGTTATGTTTTTGTAAAACGTAAGATGCTAGGGGGAACACTAAGGGGATGCATTAGGTTTTTCTAGATTTTCTTTGATCCATACTTTCTACTTATCAATATATATGCTGATACAAGTTCTCTAACAACTCTTCCTTCTTGTAAGTAGATTTTTCATTTCTCTATGTGATTTTCTCTTTGTTAGTAAGAACACCAAAAATTTTATATTAGTTTCCCCCTCACTTGCTACTCTTAATCTTGAAGAACCTTTTCTACCAAAGTTTTACTATTTTCCTGATGACATTCACAAGCTTAGACATCCAAATATTACACTATAAACAACACTCTTCTGTGACTAAAATCAGCTTTCAACACTTTGTGCATTTGATCAAATGACTCTCTTGTAACCTCTCAATTATTTTCAGGCCTGATGGAGAGCAAAAACTTTTGAGATGAATGTCACTTTAATCATGAGTCACAAAAAGATTAAGTACAATGTTCTTTATTTTGTTGAAACTTGTAGTGAAACATGAGAATGATTTGTTGTAGATTGTTAGAGAGAGTGGTTTGTTTTTTTCCAAGCCTTATCTTCTGTTGCAAGTATCATCCTATAGTAGTTCTTCTCTTTGACTTGATCATTGGAGATTAAGAAAATAATTGAAAATTTTATCATTTTTCAAAATACAAGGTACTAGCCTTTTCTCCTTTCATCATTCAAAAATTTCAATTCTTTTATCTATTTGATTTAAAATTTTAACTACAACCTCGTCTTTTATGAATGAACAAGTTTTATGACAACGAGTCTAGCTAAGTACATTTGATTCATGGTTTGACCCACATAATTCACAACCATGTAATAGTCCAGATTCCAAGTTTAAGGTATAAATGAAGCACATGTATTTTATAAAATTTTTGGTATGCCATCTCATGGGCTTACATTAAATGTATTCTACTTATGTATAGAATATAGGTTGTTATATTAGGAGCTTAGTTCACCTATATATGAACATTGATAGCTACATCTTTCCTCTTTCTAATTATCATATGAATATTCTTTTACCAATGGATAGTTCTTCAAATGATAATATTTAATATTCTCATTTACAGATTATGAAATATTTTGATCTCAAAGATAAGAACCTTAGATTCAACTATTATTCACAAGATTTATTGTAAACCATCATATAAATTATATAGTATTTCTTATAAATTTTAAAAAATAAATAAATATATAATAAATAAATTTATCATATTTTAATTTCAAAACAAAGGCCACCAATAGTTTCAACTTAAAGGTGTTGTGGTCATTATTTCATGCAGCAATGATAGCCTTATTTTTATTACCTTTGTTAATTTTAGGTCCTTCACTCTTAGTATGCCGTAGCTTCTTAAATTGAAAATAGAAGACTTGACTCATGATTACTTTAGGATTAGTATACAAGGATTTATGAAATTGATATCCAGTTTTTGAGCTCCTCTTTTGGTGGAAAATATCATTATTTTTCTAGTTAGGTCATCTGTTCTTTGTTACATCCCTCACTCCATCTTACATTGTACTCATCTTCAATGTCATCATTATCGTGGAATCTATCTAATTTTCAAAGGTCTTGTTCACTTGAATTTCGTAAGTTTAAGTGCCTCAAAATGTTGTCCAATGATATCTTTGTCAGATGTTTATCTTGTTCAATGGTTGTATCCTCTGGTTTCCAATTCTATGTGAGGGATCTTAGAACTTATCTATTTAATTCCCAGGTGTTGTGCCTTTCCAAAATGTTTTCATACATTCATGATATTGATAAACCTGAAAAACATCTATGGAACTTACTCTATCTATGCTTAGGAAATATTTTATTTATGTGGACGGGCTGATTGATTTTTAAAACTCAAACGATACTTCAAAATGACATAAGCTACCATAAAAATATATAAACCAAATACATTCTCCATGTCTCTTAATGGCTTGAGCAAAGACTTGAATATTTTATGCCGCCCACACAACTTGTCAAATAAGAACATGATTATTTTAATTCAAGAACTTTCAGAAATTAATGAATGAAAATTTTGACAAATGAAAGTATTTTTTACTCTCATATATAACATTATAGAATACGCTTAAACATCATTCCATTAAAGTCAACGCCTTTTGTTCCACTCTCTGGGCTTATCTGTTTGAATGTGATGTTATTCTAACGTGGTTGTTGATATTATTCGCCATATCCCCTCTCTTTAAAGATAAGTATTTCAGAAGAAATCCAAACCTGCATGAAATCTAGGTATGTCAGCAGACTCCAGTAAAAGTTCAATAGCAGATCTTGGTCTAGGACCCTAGGAAATCTGTCCAACCAACACACAGAGAGATAGAGAGATAGAGAGATAGATACAGAGAGAGAGAGAGAGAGAGAGAGACAGAGACAGACAGACAGACAGATAGAGAAAGAGACAGAAAGACAGACAGACAAACCAACAAAGATAGAGAGTGAGCTAGAGAGAGAGAGACAGACAGACAAACCAACAAAGATAGTGAGCGAGCGAGAGAGAGAGAGAGGGAGGGAGAGGGAGAGGGGGAGGGAGAGAGAGAGAAAGAGAGAGCCCTTCCCGCTACTAACTGTTGACAAAGCCAAGTCAATGGTTCTGGCGACGAAGAATTCATCCCCCTACTGTTTTTCGGTGTTGTAAGGTCAACGATTCTACCGGGCAACATTCACCCTTTTGAAGTCGTCGGCTGCCCAAAATCTTTCGGCTAACCTGATAAACACGTAATCCGTGTTCTTAAGGTTGGACGTACGACTCGATTGTCAGAACTTAATTCTTAAAGAAATAAAAAAAAGTAGATGAATGGTATGCGATCGTGCCTATTCCCAAACACACGTCAGTTGAGATATTAACATCCTGCAAAGGTGTAGATGCATGCATGAGCCAATTCATACCACTTGAATCCCAAACAGAGGAGAATATCGGTTATGAGGAGCTCATAGCTGAGGCCCTATTTTCGGTATTTAATTTATGATATATTCATTGATTTTTTAATAAATCCCAAAAAATTCAAAGCAAGGAAACAGATAGGGCTTAAGATCGTTAAAATTATTACCGAGCGTGCCTAAAAAAAATCATGAAGATGATCCTCAATGGAAAACTTATGCATGTTTTGCTTTCGAAATATATTTTATTCATAATCATTTTGTAGCATGTCCAGTTTACATCAGATAATAAGAGAATTGACAACACAAAGGCCTGGCCGATTGTTGACCTTCGAATGGTTCCTATCAAGTTAAATACTGCGTCATGAGAAGCTATGAAAGTATCAAGACGTATTTAATATATAATGCTTGTTCGACAACTGACTAAGGATTCAACGGGACTTGGATCAGTTCAGCAAAGCATCCAGGTTTTATTCATGCTATACGGATACCTTCTTATATTGGCTTTGAGGAATGATTCTGTCCTTGGACAGCATGATTTGTATACAAAACCAAGGTTTAAGATGGTGTGACCCAAGACCTAAAAAACTGAGTCACTGTTGCTTGTCGACTGGTGCATGCTCGATCGATGCATGAGCCAACAAATTTAACATGTTATGTCCGTTACATTTTATTTGAAACCAGCAAGTCTTCTGCATGGCGGTGGTTTACAAGATCACCCAAAGGATGCCTTTGGCATCCAAGGGGGAAGGACCTGTATCAATAATTATGATCTTACGAGCTTTAGAGTTAAAAAATAAAGTTTCGTTGGCATACAATTTTTGAATTTTCTTATTTATCATCTAATTCGGGACTCTTGCATGTGAATCGTTTTCTCTCCCCCTTTCTCTCCACCCTATTATGAGATACTTCACAACTATTGGCTGCCGATGGTTGTGTATGCGGACAAGCAGAGTTGGACGTAAGTATTTACATAATATTGATCGACAGGTGCTGTTAGGCTATGCATAGAGTAATATCTAGGCTCTGATGTAAGAGTGACGACTAGGATTACAGTATCTTTACTCTGAAAATTATATATTTTTAAAAAAATATACATATTAAAGTTTATATTTGGTGCTTATAAATATTCTGTATGATTCAAAAGTCAACGGTTATCTTGAAGTTGCCGTGTGTCAAGGAATCTGAATGTCAGACTAATTCAACCAATGTTGCCCGCCAGTCTGTCTCTATGAGGACAAGGGCAGTAGAGGCCAGGAGGTTTCTCTTGTTAATTTGTGGGTTTTACCAATGTGTATTTACACCAGTAATGGAAGGATGGAGGGAGAGGAAACAGATGTCAGAGAGGCAGGGAGCACACAAGAGAGAGAGAGAGAGAGAGAGAGAGAGAGAGAGAGAGAAGAGAGAGCAAGAGAGCAATCGGTATGTTGGAGATTGGATTCCTCACCAAAGCCTTTATGCAGACAGTCACTGCAAGCACGCTGCTGCCCTCCTCCAAAGTCAAGTGCACTAATAAGAATATCCCAACGTTCGACATCTGCATAGGCTGCTACAGGAAGGAGCATGGGGAGTTACATTTGTCGATATCTCCATGTAGAGACTAAAGTGATTGTGGAAGCGTATTTGAACATGAATGAATGTAGAAGAGGATGAGGAAGAATCACCGAACCAACGTGAGAAGAACACAAGATGATGTTGATCGCCTCTTCATGCACTCATGTTATCATCGTCAAGAGAATACCTAAGGCTCCAATGAGGGAAGAGAGAAAGGGAGAGACTCCATGTTCTTAGAGAAGAACTCATAAACCAATCTATCCAACAAGAGAAAATAAGGCCTATTTATAGGCACAACTAATCCTTGAAATAAGAAAACTACCTCCTCTAAATAAGAAAAAAAAACTATCATGATTCTAAAACTTAGGATCATATTGTTGCATGGTTAAAACCACCTTCTCACTTATCCAAGCTAGTAGGTTTGACATGTTCCAACAATACCCCATAGTCAAAACCACCTACCTCACTTATTCAAGCTGGGGGGTTTGACACCTTCCAACAATCTCCACCTTGGCAAATGCCCCAGCCCAAGTAGATGTTAGTCCACCATCTCATAGATGCTTCACCTACATTGACGTGCCTGCAATATGAAAAATGTCCAAAGATGTTCGCTCTTCAAACATTGTTTGTAGCCACTTCTCCTTGTTAGGGCAACTGATTGCCTCTTTGAAGGATGTCAGTTCAAATAATTATAAATTAGTAGTTGCATCTATGCATTAATATCTTATATATAGATGCTCATTAATGGGTAGAGAATGTAATTATACATGTATTACCGACTCATTATGACATTCATAATGTTATCATTTAAATCCTAATGCATATTGATTTACTTATTTTATTGATATTATGAGACTAACCTCACTTGACTTTTATGATGTCAAGTGATAATTCTCTCACATTCTCTTGATAATTATTTGATTACAAGGACTGAGTGAGCTTTTATTATGAGTTGGAAGTAATGGAAGAAGCACAAGTTTTCAGCCCAATAAAAACCCAAGTCTTATGAAGTGGGCCAGCCTAATATGTTTATGGGCCCAAAAGAGAGCGTCACCTTGGTCAGGCCCATTTGGACTTAAGTGGTACAAGACATTGGCCCAACCCATTTGGACTTAAAAGAGGTATCAAGAGATGAGATTTAAGCCATCCATCTTAGGGCACCTTAAGATGAGATTAAGGGAAAGATTAGAGTGCCGCCCTCATGAAGAATCTAGGCCATCCACCAAGAGAGACAGTTATTCATCATAAATGTCCATTGGAGGGGCCTAATTCTTTAGGGGATTAAGGTATCTCACCCCCCTCTTAGAGGGTGCTTTTTAGCTCTCTCTCTAGTAGTGGCTAGTTGAAGGAAAAAAGAAGAAGAGTCAAGGCCTGGTCAATAGTATTCTTGTGCTCAAGATCGTCGTGGAGAGGAGGTTACCTAGAGCGCACCAAGATCGTCATGGATCAAGCATCACTCGGCCTAGGACTGGCGCACAATGAGGTTTGTGTAAGACTCGGATTTAGAGCATCCTTATAATCCTCTCTATGGATAGATTAATGTTTAGTTTGAACTAATTTGATCATCTATTCTATCATCATCTCGTTTTTTATTCATTCTCTCATTATCATCACCTTCTACATCCCTCTTATCTCTATCCATTTCATATATGATTTCGCCCATCACCATCATATATATATGTATAGGTAAAAAAGAAAAGAGATAAAATTCGTACTCTCATAACCACGCTCCCTGAGGATCAACCCTTACTCATCCTAGATCTTAAGAGTGAGGTTTTATAAATATTATTTGCATGGATTTGATTGCATAATAACGACATATTAAACCCCGTAAATTAAGTTCATCAGGTTCATCATCCCTTGCAAATAATGCAAATGTAATATAATCTTCAAGGTGAGCAGGATGTCTCATCACCTACCTACCTCATCCAATGAAATGCTATCAGAATTTGTCACCTCATCAGTTGTACCTCCACCTTCAACAACTAAATTGAGTGATTCCTCATTTTCTCCACCTCCAACCAAGTCATCTTCTTGACATGAGTGTCATCAGAATTTGAAGTCTTTGGGTCTATAGGTGTGGCTTTCAACATATGATCTTCATCAAAGACCACATCATGGCTGACCGCACTCTTCTTTGCTTCAGGATCCCAAAGCTTATAGCCCTTCACTTCATCTCCATAGCCCAAAAGAAGGCATCTCTAGGATTTTGGATCAAGCTTTGATCTCTCCTTAATAGGGGTAAAGACATAACCTTGACATCTAAAAATACACAATATGGAATAGTCAACATAATTACTAGTCTATACCTCTTTGGCCACCCTCCTATTAAGAGCCCAATTTGGCAATCTATCTATCATATAAACCACCATATTAACCGCCTTTGCCTAGAGCTCCTTAGGCAATCCCCCATTCAACCTCATACATCATGCTCTCTCCGCAATGGCGCGGTTCATATGTTTTGTAACACCATTCTATTGAGGAGTCTTCTTCACCATAAAGTGACGCTAAATCCCATGCTCATCACAAAATTGATTAAACTCTAAGTTCTTAAACTCAGTCCCATTGTCAGTCCATAAGACCTAGATCTTCCTTCCTATTTGGTTCTTAATTTTATCACACAATGTCGTGAATCGTGAAAATATTTCAGACTTGTATGCCAAGAAATGAACCCAAAACTTCTTGAAAAATCATTAACAAAGGTCAAGAATTAACAAGCACCACCCTTCAATGTCACGTTAATGGGCCCCCATACATCACCATGAATATAATCAAGTATGCCGCTGATAGTATGCTTTGCCACCTTAAATGTCACCTTGCACTATTACCCATGACACAATACTTGCAAAAGTGTAATTTGCAAGATTTAATTCCAAGTAGTAGTCCCCGTGAATGCAATATCTGCATACCTTTCTCGCTCATATGGCCCAGCCTCAAGTGCCATAATAAAGTATCATTAGTCATAGGCTCATGTGATATTATTGTGGTAGCTCCACCTACAACAGTGCTCCCCTCAAGTCTAAAAATGTTAGCTCATTGTCATCTCCCCTTCATAATGACAAGTGAGCCTTTACAAACTTTGAGTATCCCATTCTCAGATCAATAAGAACAACCATTTGCCTCCAAAACTCCAAGGGAAATCAAGTTCTAATGCAAATCGGATACATGTCGTACATTACCTAACATTCTCACCACGCCATCAAACATCCAAATCTTCACCGATTCCATGCCAACAATCTTACATAGAGCATTGTTTTCCATGGAAACTACTCCTGTAGCAGTCCTATAACAGTCAAATCAATCAACATGTGGACACATATGATTAGAATAACTTGAATCAAGAATCCATGTGTCTATTAATTTCTTAGCTGCAACCCAAGTAGAATAGACTTCTCCGTCATCAGTCCTCCACCTTTGCAACATTAGGTTAACTCGATTCTCCACCTGCTACCTTACCACTCTTGAGTTTTGGACAATCCATCCTCAAGAGCCCCTTTTCATGACACTTGTGCCATTCCTGGTTTTTCAACCAGTTGGCCCTTGTCTTGGACCATTCGTTCTTCTTCTCCTCATATTTGCCTTTCTCCTTTGTCTGACCTCTTTCTTGCCCGCCCTGCATGAACAAACCTTGAGCATAATCACCATCAGATGCAGATCACCTTTGGTCAAACTCCATCAAAGTGAAAATGTCCTCATCAAGACTCGGCACTTTCGTCCCATGAAGCATAGTTATCACAAGGTTCTCATACTTGTTAGGCAAAGAAATCAGCAAGATTATCATCTTGCTTTCTTTAGACAAATCATCCTCAAACTTTTGCAATTTAACACAAAGACTTTGGAAATGATCAATATGATCATGCAATTTGGTACCTTCAATTATCCAGA
Organism: Spirodela polyrhiza; assembly: GCA_024713555.1. Classification (NCBI taxonomy): domain Eukaryota; kingdom Viridiplantae; phylum Streptophyta; class Magnoliopsida; order Alismatales; family Araceae; genus Spirodela; species Spirodela polyrhiza. The sequence goes on from CM046542.1 coordinate 5,154,603, forward strand.
GCCCAAATAGTTTTGCCTTCAACAAAGCCTTACTCATAGACGTCTTCCTCGCATACTATTTAGCCAATGTCTTCCACATCTAGGCAAGATCCTCAAGATTGAAAACATGATATCTTGCACCATCTGACAAACATTGTCGAATAGTACTAGCAGCCTTCATTTGCATCTGTTTTCAATCGGTATCTTTCATGCCGTTAGGTTTCGAATCCTTCAATGCTTCCACGACATCTTTTTCAATCAAAATATCTTTCACCTTTTACTACCACATACTAAAGTTGACCAAACTACTCAATTTCTTGACATTAAATCGAGAAATAATAGAAGTCGACATTTTGTAAGCCTTCACACATCCAAAATAAACACATAGCTTTGATACCACTTGTAGAGACTAAAGCGATTGCATAAGCATATTTGGATGTGAATGAATGTAGAAATGGATGAGGAAGAATCACCGAACCAACATGAGAAGTACACAAAATGATGTTGATCGTCTCTTCATGCACTCACATCGTCATCGTCAAGAGAATACCCAAGGCTCCAATGAAGGAAGAGAGAAAGGGAGAGACTCCACATTCTTAGAAAAGAACTCATAAACCAATCTATCCAATAAGAGAAAACAAGGCCTACTTATAGGCACAACTAATCCTTGAAATAAGGAAACTACCTCCTCTAAATAAGGAAAAAAAACTACCACGATCCTAAAACTTAGGATCATATTGTTGTACAGTTAAAACGACCTTCTCACTTATCCAAGTTGGTAGGTTTGACACGTTCCAACAATATCCCACGGTCAAAACCACCTTCCCCACTTATCCGGGCTGGATGGTTTGACGCGTTTCAACACTCCACGATCGACGAGCTACTAAGCAAGGCTTCAATCGGCTACAACTCCTATGATGAGAGAAGGAAAAAAATGATAACTTATAACTGTTGGTTTGTTGACGATGACTTAATCGACGATGGCTCTGTCGAAGTACATAAATGATGTCTGTCAATTATGGCTCTGTCGACGGACTGTGAGATGTGAACATCTGTATGATGATTCGGTCAGGCTACAAACATGGTGGAAGGAGAGGATACTCGGGCCATCCTTTAACACAGTTAGGCAAGAGACGTGTGGCATCGATAACCTTAGATGAAGCCAGTTGACATGGATTTCTATCGTCAGTAAGGGCGACGCTTTCCCTTAATCACATTTCGCCACGTCACGACGGCAACCGATGGGAAGGCCGTTCCTCGGTCACTTCAAGCCGATTTTATGTGAAGAGAGAGAGAGAGAGAGAGAGAGAGAGAGGGGTCGCGACAGCGAGCAAGGAGACAGACAGACAGACAGACAGCCAGGAAAATGTTGGTGATCGGGTTTCTCCTGTTCGTCTTCCTCAGCACCTCCACGGGGATGGCCATTGCGAGCACACTGCTGCCCTCCTGCAAAGGCAAGGGCGGTGACATCGACATAACGTACCCTTTTGGCATCGGCGACGGCTGCTACGCCAAGGACTACGGGGACTTCAGCATGAACTGCACGGACAACTCCACGGCCTTCTTGAGCAGCGGCAATATTGAGCTTGTCGACATCTCCGTGACTGGCGACCTGCGAATCAAGGGTAGGACCGGCTACGACTGCTTTGATCGGAGAGGAGTACGTACCTACTCCCTTCCGTGGGTTAATATTAGTGATCTACCGTTTACGTTCTCGCACACCCGTAACAAGTTCGTCGTCATCGGGTGCGACACGAATGCTTGCATATGGGACCAATACGGCACGCGCTACTCCGGTGGGTGTATATCTTACTGCGAGAGCCTCGACAGCTTCAAGGGCATGCCGAATGGCAGCAGCTGCTTGGGCTTAGGCTGCTGTGAAGTTTCAATTCCTAGGGGCATCAAGTGCTACACTACGGGGATGGCTACCTATTACAAATACAACTATTCCATGGATTTCAATCACTGTGGGTTCATATTCCTTGCTCAGCAGGGTCAATACACTTTCAAGGTTTTTGATCTAAACTCTACTAGATTATCGACACAAATTCTGCCCATGGTTCTCGACTGGTCCATCGGCAGTCAAACCCGCGCGGAAGCGAAGAAGGACCGGACCGTCCCCTACGCGTGCCGCAGCGACAACAGCGAGTGCATCGTGTCCAACAACCGCGTGGGGTACCTCTCCAACTGCTCGAAGGGATACCAGGGCAATCCATACCTCCCAGGGGCTGCCAAGGTATGATCAAGACGTAATTGCTTCGATTAAGTTGACTACTATCCTTGATTCCGGCTTTTAATGTATTTGATTGATGTGATTGACTCTCCGACGATGATATGTAGATATCGACGAATGCCACCAAAGCCCAAATGTTTGCCCATCGAACGCACCTTGCGACAACACGCCGGGCGGGTACGGCTGCAGGTGCCAAGTGGGCTACCCATTAAATATCAATTTCCCTGGGGGATGCGAAGGTAAAGCTTTCGAAATCCCTGCGATCAGTTCAAGTAATTATGTATAATATATGTGGGAATAAAAAATCTCTCATCATTCTAATTGGTTCTTCTTTTCCTCTTGCAACTTGTCCTCTCCATGAGACTGTAGATATTGATGAATGCGAGCGGAATCCATGTCCACCCGGCGAGTACTGCACGAACACAAAGGGAAGCTACGAATGCAAATCAAGGAGTGGAGACATATGCTTGGCTTCGAAATTGGGTCTTGGTCAGGAGAATAGTTTCACTCTACCATGCCATGGTCTCCTTTCTTTCAATTTTGGAGCATGCCGTGACTGATTTCTAGCTTCTGCAGGGGTCGGCGCCGGCCTACTCATTCTTCTGTCTGCAAGCGCCTTCACCTGCTGGGGATGCCAAAGAAGAAACCTTGCCGATCAGAGAAAGAAGGTTGCCGAATTCAGACAGAGGATGGTTGAGCTTAACGGCGGTCCACTGCTGCAGCAGTATATCTCTTCTCATCCGGGAAACACGTTCAGGATATTTACGGAGGAGGATCTGGCGAAGGCCACGGCTGGTTTCGCTGATGACCAGATCATCTGGCGAGGAGGCCACGGCGTGGTATACCTGGGAAGGCTGGAAGATGACACCCTGGTCGCCGTGAAGAGGTCCAAGATGATGGACGAGAGAGAGAGCAAGGAGTTCGCCGGGGAGATGGCCATCCTCTCGCAAATCAACCATGTCAACGTGGTGAAGATTCTGGGTTGCTGCGTAGAAGTGGAAGTCCCCATGCTGGTCTACGAGTTCGTCACCGGAGGTACGCTATTTGACTTCATTCATCGCCGGAACGAGAGGACACCAATCTCCTTGGAGGTCAGTATGAGGATCGCCACAGAGGACGCAGAAGCCCTGGCTTACCTGCACTCAGACGCTTCCCCTCCAATTCTTCACAAGGACGTCAAGACCTCTAACATACTGCTAGACGAGAATTACCGGGCCAAGATCTCCGACTTCGGGGCTTCTTCCTTCGCACCGCTGGACGAAACAGATATCGCCACAATGGTTCAGGGAACCTGCGGATACCTCGATCCCGAGTACCTCCAGACCTACCAATTCAGCGAGAAAAGCGACGTCTACAGCTTCGGGGTGGTCCTCGTGGAGCTTCTGACGCGAAGGAAGCCACTCCACCTCCAGGGACCGGTAGACGAGAGAGGCCTCGCCGTGAGCTTCGTCTCCTTGTTGACCCAAGGAAAGCCGGAGAAAATTTTGGATCCCCAGGTGTTGGCCGAAGGTGACGCGGAGAAGCTGAGGGAGATCACTGAGCTCGCAGGTCGCTGCTTAAGTTTGAAGGGAGCAGATCGTCCCACTATGAAAGAGGTTTCCATGGCCTTGCACATGCTCTGGCTATTAGACGAGCATCCCTGGGTTCCTCAGCACACTCCGGAGGAGGCGGAGAGTCTGCTAGACCGCGAGCATTCGACCGCGTATGACAGCGCCGACGCGGCCAGCGGCTACTTGAGCCGGGAGAACCATACTATCCTCGAGATAGAGGCAGGTCGATGAGAATTTCATTGACGTAAGAATGGAGGTAATGATTTAATTTGTCTTGGACATAAGAATAAGTGAATGTTAGCTTTGTTTCCGAGTGTCATGATCACTCACTCACTTCGGATCGCCTCTCATCAGAGAAAAAATGCGGCCTTCGCTGATACGAGCTTCGGGCGAGGTGGGGAAACTCCAACAGCCCCAACCTGGGGCGCTGCAAAGTCAACTTCCCCACGGCCTTCAACAACTACAGTCGCTCCTGGAAGGTCAACTACTATGGCAACGCGTTCCCAGCGGAGGCGGGCGGCTACGGCTTCAACGTCTCCCATCTGATCGGCCAGAAGCTCGTTGACTACGAGCCGACCGCCATCTTCGATTGGTGAGTGGACGAGGAGGAGGGCGGCTATGATAACTTCATGAACTCGAGATGTAACCTTACAGAGTTAAAGGGTTCAATCCGAAGAAAGGCTCGTCTCTTCTCTCATGGAAGCAGCTGCTATGAGTTGACTCACGTAAATCAGCGTGCTCTTGATTTGATCTTCCTCTTCTTTTTTCCTTCTTTTTTCCTGATCCGGGTTTTTTGGTGTTTCTGCGATTTTGGGCTCCATGAGTGGCAGAAGCGGTTGAATTCAATAAAACTTTCTTATTATGGCCCATCACAAGGAATGGTGAAAGAAAGATCGACTGGTTCGACAAGGCTTTGTGAAGGGATTACAACCTTCCAGACGTCATGATAGCCGCTCAAATGCGTCCGTCTCTTCTGCTCTCAACTCTGCTGCATTCCGTGCGTTGACCTTGGATGAATCTGGCATCTACAGGCGTCGCAGTGAGGTGGCCGTTGTCAGGAGAGTCAACTGTGGGGTGGGTGCGGGAGAAGATGCCTCCTGAGATAAACGGCGAGAAGGTTGCAGAGTGAGAGGAGGAGAACAAGGAGCATGGAACGAAGAAGGGAAGAATGAGATATCATAATAATAATAATCAGTCAACAAAGTTTTTCCGTCTAATAAATGGGTCATTAACCGTTTATTTATTAAGGTCTCCTGACGCCTCCCCCAATCCAGTTTCCCCTGATTCGACCATTCTCAGGTTCTAAACATGGAAAATATATGATACGAAGGGGCCATCATATGGCCTGCGCTACCACGCCCCTACTTGAATATGAAACAACCAAGAAATCACAGGCCTTGAACGGTAGAGAGGACGCCATTGAAGGAAAGAAACAGTAGCACCAATTCTATGAAGAACTGGATTCATACCCAGGTTGTGTCCACTGGGATGGATCGGGCTGGCTAGTTTAATGAAATGAATTGGGCAAGGTAATCCTCTGGAGCGAATCGATTAAATGTGGCATCAATGACTGATAGCATCAAGTAGCGTGATGCTGGCATCAGAACCATCTGCGCGCAGCATCTGTGAGAGATGCCTACGATGGCTTCTCCCAGGATCCAGGAGGGCAAAGTATGAAGTGGGCAAAACACCACGTTTCTCTCAAATAAAAAAAAATAAAAATTATATTAATCTAAGCTAATGAGCATTCTGACATAGAAAAGATTCGGATCCTCAAGGTAAATCATTCTAAACCAAGCAAGCATTCAGCTAGGGCGTTGCCAGATCTCCAGATCAGTTGGGGGCTCTAATTGATCCAGCTTGATCGGATTAGCACCCAATGGGCAAGCAATCAAGAAGCAAATCTGGGTCACTGTGGAATCGCAGCAGAGGCTGATGCAGCAGAAATGTGACGGCCTACAAGTGGAATTCATAGGATACAAGGACTCCTATTTCTGCAGTTTTTCATAGCATAATTTTCGCCGTAGCATGCTGGGAGGGTCGTTATCTACAGGAATTCCCATTTATTTCCATCACTGCAGCTGCGATCGACTTTTGACCAGATACGAGTTCTTTGTAGATTCCAGAGATTAATAATGATTTTCATGATCTTCCATGTCCGACATCTTCAGTTTTTCTTGAGCAGAATCCAAAGCCGCCATTCAGGAAGCTCCAAAAGGAAGCTGTAAAACTTTGAATACTTCTGGTTCAGACGTGTCGGGGCTGCTGCTGAATCTAAATCTAGGGCTGGACGTCGAAGCTCATGATGCTTCTAGCGTGTAATTTGTGATTATGCTGATCAACCAGGCAAAATCAAACTGGCGAGGAGGAGACTTCCACTGAAATCACACCAGATTATAAAAGACTTTTTCATGAAAATCATCCACATCAAAAAGTTTCTAGAGGAAACACTTAGCAAGAACAAAAGGATTATGAAAAATTTTGAACAATGGCCACGAAATATACAGAATAAAATCATAGATCGGCTCTCCACGATACGATTGTCAGGTGGATTCGAAAGGCACCTTCAAGCCGTCGTCGGCGGAGAGATCATTCTCCGTCAGTCGTCGCCGTAGGCGCGGAATCGGTAGCGCTCCTCGTAGGGCCCGTCGAAGAAGAGATCGGCCTCGAACCACTTAGGGTAGCGGATCAGATCCCCTTCCACGAATCGCATGTACCGCTGACCGCCGAAGGCGGCGCCGCCTTCCGGCACCACCCGCACCTCCCCCTTCACCACGTACACCTGCTGGTCAACGTGCCAGTCCCATGGGAGCACGCACCGCCCCGTCCTCCACGTCGACCACCGCTCCACCCCGAGTTCCTCCAGGCGCTGCTTGCTCACCCCCCGCTCGACCCGCACGTTGTAGATTTCCTCCAGCGGCCTCCCGTGCTTCGCCGCCACCGGCAACGACATCCGCGTTCCGGCCACCTTGTGGCGCCGCTGCGCTGCTCCCAGAGCGGCGCCGCCGGGGACGGCGATGATGCCTACGGCGGCGGCGGCAGCCATTTCTCAGCTTCCACTCGAGCGCCGGCGGCACCTACCTTATCCCCTTCGTCGGGGGGAGCGGGGTTTAAGAGCCGTCCTCAGAAAACCGGACCGGGCATTTTGAACCGGCCGTGGCTTCCGGTCCAGCCGACGTTGATCCGAACCGGCCTCCCCCATTGAAAATCGTCGCGTTTTTTATCTTTTTCATCCTTCATAATTTATTTAATTCACGGTATAAGCATCCGTATATTCATCGATCAGTTTTATCTCGCATCTCAGCCTAAATACTCTCTCTCTCTCCCTCTCTCTCCCTCTCTCTCACGCTCTCTCTCTCTCCCTCACCTTCTCTCTCTCTCTCTCTCTCCCCCTCCCTCCCTCCCTCCATCTCTCTCACGCTCTCTCTCTCCCTCACCTTCTCTCTCTTTCTCTCTCTCTCCCTCTCTCTCACGCTCTCTCTCTCCATCACGTTCTCTCCCTCTCTCTCTCCCTCTCTCTCACGCTCTCTCTCCATCACGTTCTCTCTCTCTCTCTCTCTCTCTCACGCTCTCTCTCTCCATCACGTTCTCTCTCTCTCTCTCTCTCTCTCTCACGCTCTCTCTCTCTCTCCCTCACCTTCTCTCTCGCTCTCTCTCCCTCTCTCTCACGCTTTCTCTCTCTCTCCGTCACCTTCTCTCTCTCTCTCTCCCTCTCACGCTCTCTCTCTCTCTCTCTCTCTCACTAGGTTTTGACCCGCACAAAATAAGCATTCGTAATTTATGTCTGTTTTATCTCGCATGTCAAACTGAATACTCTCTCTCTCTCTCTCTCGATCCAACATCTCCACCGCGGTTATAGGGCAGGAACCTATAAAATTCTTCCACTCGTTGTGTAGACAGGGTCAACGTCTGCAAGCTAACATCTAGGGCTATTTATAATGTGTTGACTTTTTGAACTTCTAAAGAGACAAGCATCCAGCCCATAAAACGATCGACTGATTGTGGCCGCGTCTACAAAAAAAGGATGGGTTGACCTGGCTCGACACAAACTTACTCATATTTACATGGAAAGAAATCCTCCATGGGTCAACCCACATGTATTCGAGTGGTGCCTCATTAACTGGGTCAACTGTCTTGAGAGTTCCAAATTCCTCTGATTTTCAATCCAAGCCGATTAAATAATATGAGATAATAACCGCACCGTTGACCAATAGTCTCCTCACTATTTTTCAAGCTTATCATCTAGAACTCTGAACTAAACTAGATATGCACAGAGAGAGAAAGAGAGAGATAGATAGAGAGAGAGAGAGAGAGAGAGAGAGGCTGAGGGGCAGCAGGTTATGAGACAAAAATGAAGAGGGTCGTCCATTAGTTACCTTCCTCCTCTTTGGGAGGCCCCACTCTTCGACGAGCAGTCCCCCTCTGAAATAATCAGCGCCGCCGTGGAGGAACCCTAGCTCCGGTGTGGTCACAGAGACGGCCTGGGAGGAGACCGTGGCGGCGCTTCAGAGGCGGCGGCGCACCTGACAAGACAACCTCGCAGAGCCATCACCCTCTCCTTACCAGGTTCCCTGGTCAGAGAAATCTCCAGTTAGCAGATCAAGCCACCACCTCTCATGTCGTGCTCCGGCGAGGCATCCCCGCCGGTGGTGGCAGCCGGCCGACGGCTTCGAGCAACCGGCTGAAGACGACCTTCATGGGGACACAGGTCACCGTCGGCACCTCCCCGCCGGCCTTGATCAGCTGGGCCAGAGCCTCTCTCCTCTTCCTCCCACTGTGTCCTGGGGGCAGCACTACTGCCGCCATGCCGTCGCCGCCTCTCTGCAGCAAGTGAAGACAGCATCCTGACCTTTGGGGCCAGCAGGCTCCTCTTCCGGGCGAGCTTCCGGTGGATCCTCTCTGCCAGACCGGGCCGGCGGCGGGTGGCAGGATGCGACTCCTCGAGGCCAACTTCCTCCGCCATGGGCGCTGCCAGGGGGAGCAGATTCGGGCGGCGGACCCGCTGCATGACTGACCTCCGGGCAGTCCTCCAGCCGTGGGGGCCAACGGCGTCGGCATTGGCATCGGCACTGTCGGCACCACCAGGGAGCAGCAAGTCAGTGGAGCCGTCTTCAAGCATCTGAATGTGGACTGGGTGCCCGACGATCGCCTTGCCATTCAGCCTGCTCATCAGCGACACCAGCGGCACCCGCTCCCCCTGGTAGCTTCTTGCCTGCACCTTCAGCTCCACGTCGACCAGTGGCAGCCCCATCTTGACCACCGCCGGCGACAGCGGCAGCGGCAGCGGCGGCGGCCTGTCAACCTTCCAGCCCGGCAAGAGCGCCTCATCATAGTCATTATCACTATCATCATCATCATCATCATCATCGTCATCTTCATAGGCACGAGCAAGCTGACGGCGGTAGAAATCCTGGGCAGAAGCTCTCTCGCGGCCAGGCTTGAAGACGCTCTGAACACCAGCCTTCTCGTAGACAAACTCAGAGAGGAAATTAGGACGTCCGTCTGGGCTTGTGGCGGCCCCGGGCCTCTTGAGAAGGCTACGGATATTCCGCTTGCCCTTCATGTGCCACCGTGAGACCTCTGGGGCAGGCGGCGCTGCAGAGCCGGAGACTGAGGGGCCGAAGCCCTCTTGGTCGCTGAGGGTGGAGTCCACATCTCCCGGCTGCTCCGAGCTTCTTGATTCCGAGAGGAGCGACCCATAACCTGAAATGTATACACAACGTAAGAAGAGAGAGATAGAGAGAGAGTGGGTGTTAGAGAGAGAGAGAGAGGAGATTAAAAGAAGCTGAAGCAGAACGCATCCAACCTTGGGGCAGAGTTCCATCATCACCCAAAAAAGTCTTCACCGAGGAACTGGTCTCGTCATCATCTTTAACCAACCCAGACGAGGTCTCTTCACCCGGCAATGGACTGGACTGAAGGGTTTCTCCATCGTATCCGACCTGAGCCGGAGAGATCTGTGCCTGGTCAAAAGAATATTCAGTACGGTCCACGCAGTCACTGATATCAGCTCGCAAAGGCATGCAGTTACTACTTTTGGCATGGCGCACGGTTCCAGCGTGCTCCTTCTCGCCTTGCCCTGGAAATGCAGACGCCAATACACGGTCAGCCAGCCATGGCGCAGAGCCCAAGTATGCAGAACTTGAGCCAGAGGATGGGCAGAACCATGAATAACCACCAAAATAAGTAGTATTACTAAATACAGCAGGTTTAGAGCCCTCACATGCGATGGGTTCTGAGACCATCTTCTTCGCTGCTGCAACACAGAGGCCAAGGCCCTGCAGCCCTCTTGTGCTGGGGATGGAGCCAGAGCTCTCAGCCTCCCACTTCATCTGGTTGACATTTCTGTGCTTGAGAGCGGTCGAGAGGACGCCGCCGCCACCACCACTCCCTTCCTCAGGAAGCAAGTCAACCCTCCAGGAATGGGTTTGCGGGGTGGAGATGGCCGATTTACTGTTGCCCACCTGGTCGTCGTCCATGAGGTCTAACCCAGAAGATGAATGGCCACTCAGCTCTAGGCCAGCAGAGTATCTGTGCTTCTGCTTCTCCAGCTCAAGAGCATGGAGGATGGCGTCCTCTCGCCGGGCGTACTTCTCTCTCTTCTTCAGCAGAACGCCCTGGGAAGCTTCAGCCCTTTCAATGCAGGCATCGAACTCCCCACACCGGAAGGCCTTCACACGCTTGGACTTCTCCAGATTATACCAATCTCTGAGAAAATGTCAACATGGTCAGTTGACCGCATCAGAGGCTGAATGTGGCAACAGAATCTTCATCAAATCTTTCATGGGTTAAAAAAAAAAAAAATAGATGCAATGTGGCAGAATATAGACGATTCATATTGCCATTTGAAGCATCCAGAGAAGCACGTCTTTCAAAAAAGGGTACTCAGTCTGAAAAATGCTTCGAATTCATGTTCTAAGATGAATATCTCATTCCTGTGGCTGATGGGAACGAAAACGTTTCTGATTGATGTGCTTTGGCCGGCTCTTGGGCTATAAAAATATTCGTTATGAAGCAGAACATGGGAGAAAAGGAAGATAAATAGGCATCATTCTGACGATTTATAGACCTCAGGTCCATACGTCTGCCAACTGATAGTCAATTAGGCAGAAGCCAAACAAGAGCGTTAGATTTTCTTGCTATTTTCTGTCAAGTTGTCCTTTTATCATGCAGAATCGTCTCCCTCCCCAAGACGGATCACAGAGAATGAAGTCAATCAAGCTTTAATCTATTCATTATAGATGCCATTACGTTCTTTGAGGAAGTTCATGGATCTCTACACTCCGGCATTAAACAAGCTAAATCATAGATACCTACCCACACAAGTAAAAACTTTCCAAAAAAGAGCGTGTGATTTTCTTGCTATTTTTTGTCAAGGTGTCCTTTTATCATGCAGAATCGTCTCCCTCCCCAAGAAAGATCACAGAGAATGAAGTCAATCAAGCTTTAATCTATTCATTATAGATGCCATTACCTTCTTTGAGGAAGTTCATGGATCTCTTCACTCCGGCATTAAACAAGATAAATCATAGATACCTACCCACATAACTAAAAACATTCAGAGACTGAACCACAGATGGATCTAATGGAGCAAGAACTTGACATGGAACACCTTGCCCCCCTCCCAAGACTTCCAAAGAGGTTTCTTGCAGAGGTGAGTAGACAGGTTTCACCATAATATATGATCATATTGATAAACCAAGGAAATTCTTCAAAAATAAAAAGAACCAAGTCGGATGGGAGTAACTAAGGACACTTGAGCGAAATTAAGCAAGGAATATTTAACAGTGACAACGTCCTGAATGGGAATTTTTCATAGTTTCTGAGGGCAGCTTTGAATAGTTTATGAAGAAAATATAACCCTTTTGGATCAAGTCTTCTTTCCTTTGATTGAAGGTTTTTTTTTCCGGGCAGTTTCAGGCGCAATCCCGAAGAGTTGGGGAAGGAATGATGAAAATGGAAGGTTTCTTCGAATCGCCGCCATGAATACAGAAGAAAGCGCATCAGACGAAGGGCAGATAGAAAGAGGATGAGGACTTACACGCTTGCATCCTCCCTCCCGAGGAGCTTGACGGGGGTTCCAGATCTTGGGGACATGAGGTGGGACGCTGACAGCTCGTCCTGGCCGAGGATCCTCCCCGGCCACCAGGACCCGTTCCTTCGCCGCACCCAGACGATGGTGCCCACGCTGCAGTCCACCCCTGTGCCCCCTCCAGCCCCCTCCAATGTCCCCATTCTCGCGGGACCAGACGCTGAAACCCTAGAAACCCGAGGAATAGTAACGAAGCAAAGAGGGGGAGTACCCCAGAACAGGAGAACCGCCCACGGCCGACCAGATCAGTCGGCGATTCAACCCCCGGCGAGCAAGAGCTCCGATCCGCAGCGCCACCGAACGACCGGGGGCCCTCCACATCCGCGTCCTCCTCCTCCGATCTTCGCCGATCCGCTGAGCCACAGCAGCGGTTGTCCTCTGGCGGCCTCCATTCAGGCCGTGGGAGATCTCATCCCCTTCCACCACCTCCTCGCCCCCCAGTCTTCCTCACTCTCGCTCCTCCATTCTTCCTCCTCTCTCCGCTCCCATTTCTTCTTCCTTCTTCCAAAAAAGCCTCCACCCTACCAAGTCCCCAGATCCAAAAACCTCCAGCCGCCCGCGAATCTGTGGGAAGGCGACCACAGATCACGCCGCCCAACCGCCTCCGTCTTCGGCGTCCGATCAGATCGCCGTCTCTCAGCGCCGCCACCGCCTGGAGCGAGCTGATGATGGCGATGCACGGTGTTCTTGACTCTCTCTCTCTCTCTTTCTCTCTCTCTCTCTTCCCCTCTTTCTCTCTCTAACTATTTTCTCTCTCTTATCGCCCTGACGTTGACGGGTCAAATCCGAATTATTGCGCGATAATTTCCATCCTCGTGGACCCACAAAAAAAAACCTGATCTTCAAAAGGCGCATTTATTAATAAATAATTAAGTATTTTATATTTTTAAAATTACATTATTACGAAATATTAATAATAAATTGAGATTTTTCTTGTCGGATTCATAACGGTTTATGGTAGACCCGATAAAGTTAAAAACGAGAAATTTCTGACATAATCCCGTTGTTGCTTCCTCTCATGGACGATCTCCGCCGTTGGATCCTCGAATGATATCACAACGGCTAGTTGGGGGGGGGGGGGACGATGATATGACCGTTGGAGGAGGGAGGGGCCCCTTCCTCGTCAGGGAAGGGGAGAGATCCTTCCTTGCCTGTATATATAATGGCGGGTATCGTCCTCCTCTGTTCCATCCCCGGACCCCTCCTCCTCTCTCTCAGGCGCTTTCCTCTTCTCCCGCCGAGGAGCTCGCTCAAGTGACGGCAAAGAGGAGACGAATCTCTCCTCCCCTCTCTTCTTCGCTTCTGCTCTCTGGCTGTTTGGTTGTTGGATTGCTCTGCGTTGGTTTCGTTCGCAGATCTGAGCCTGTGGCTGTTCTGTTCTTCATTTTTTTTCCTATTGTGGTGACGATCTTCGTGTGCAGGGATTAGTCTGGTTTTTCTCTGTTTTTCTTGGTGTTTCTTTCTTGGTTGTGTCGCAGATCTTCGGGCGTGGAGATGACTTCTTCGGAGAAGATGAGCAGCAGCGGCAGGAGCAAGTGCGATCCCATGGACCGGCGCCCCCTCGAGGAAGTTCTAGGGTCGAAACTCCTCACCAGGCCCCATACCTCCTCCAGGCAATGCGTAAGCATCCGGATCCATTCTTTCTGCGTTCCTCGATCCCCCTTCGCGATCCGTCTCTCGGGCGCCGATCTTTCTTGAGCTATGTATAGTTGCGATCCACATTTCGCATTTATCTTCTGGAATCTGTTCATCAACTTTTCTGTTGGTGTCCTTGTTTAATCTGATTCATCGCCGAGAATATTTGTTTTGGGGATGCATTTGCGGATCTCCGATCCAAGAATCTTGGAGATTTTTGAGATTTGCAGTCATGTCGATTGCACGGATTTCGTCGATATTAGGGTTCCCAATTTGAGATTAGCCTCCTTCTTCCCTGAAATCGATGCAGGGCGACCGATTCATTCCAGACAGATCCGCGATGGACTTCGACATGGCCTACTACCTGCTGACGGAAACCAAGAAGGAGAAGGAGAACGCCGCCGCCGTCGCCTCCCCTTCCAAGGAAGCGTACCGGAGGCACCTCGCGGAGACCTTGCTCCCGAACAGGACTCGAATCCTCGCCTTCAAGGCGAAGCCCCCTTCTTCCTCTTCCGCACAGGACATGATCTCCTCCGACCAAGCTCTCTGCAACCAGCAGTCCAAGCCATCGCGGCAGAGGAGGTACATCCCGCAATCCGCGGAGCGGACGCTGGACGCCCCCGACATTGTGGACGATTACTACCTCAATCTGCTGGACTGGGGGAGCAGCAACGTCCTCGCCATCGCCCTCGGCCCCACCGTCTACCTCTGGGACGCCGCCGATGGATCCACGGCGGAGCTCACCACGGCGGAGGACGACGCCGGACCTGTGACCAGCGTCAGCTGGGCCCCCGACGGCCGTCACCTCGCTCTCGGCCTGAACAACTCCGAAGTCCAGCTCTGGGACACCACCTCCAATCGTCTGGTAAGTCGCGGTGATCCCCCGTCTTCTTCCTTCGCCTTCTTCCTTCGTCCTGCTTCTTCTTCTTCTGCTTCTCCTTCATCTCCTCCATCTTCTGCTTCTTCTTCCTCCATACCATCGCTCACTGGTTATGATGCGATTTGTGGCAGCTGAGGACTCTGAGAGGAGCTCACCGGTCTCGAGTGGGGGCGCTGTCATGGAACAACCACATTCTGACGACGGGGGGGATGGACGGGATGGTGGTGAACAACGACGTGAGGGTGAGATCCCACATCGTCCACACCTACAGAGGCCACCAGCAGGAGGTCTGCGGACTGAAGTGGTCGGGCTCGGGGCAGCACCTGGCCAGCGGCGGCAACGACAACCTCCTCCACATCTGGGACCTCTCCACCGCCTCCTCCGCCTCGCGGGCGGCGGCGGGGCAGAACGCGTGGCTGCACCGGTTCGACGACCACATGGCCGCCGTGAAGGCCCTCGCCTGGTGCCCCTTCCAGAGCAACCTGCTCGCCTCGGGCGGCGGCGGCGGCGACCGCTGCATCAAGTTCTGGAACACCCACACCGGCGCCTGCCTCAACTCCGTGGACACCGGCTCCCAGGTGTGCTCTCTGCTGTGGAGCAAGAACGAGAGGGAGCTCCTGAGCTCCCATGGCTTCACCCAGAACCAGCTCACCCTCTGGAAGTACCCCTCCATGGTGAAGATGGCGGAGCTCACCGGCCACACCTCCCGCGTCCTCTTCATGGCACAGGTGCGAGAACTCTGCATGCCACCACTGGCCCCCTCCCTCCATTCTTCCCCCGCCGCGAGCTCTTCTCTGACAGGATCCTCCAACCCACCATCTTCTTCTTCCTCTTCCTGCCAGAGCCCGGATGGGTGCACGGTGGCCTCGGCGGCGGGGGACGAGACGCTGAGGTTCTGGAACGTCTTCGGGACTCCCGAGTCGGCGGCGCAGAAGCCAGCCAAGGCCGCCACCAACCCGGGCCCGTTCTCCAGCTTCAACCACATCAGGTGATGCAGGCGGCGGCTGTACATGCGCGCACAGGTTTGGCTGGTTCTGCCCAGTCCGAGTTCTCTTCAATCTGCTCTTCTCTATTTATTTTTTCCCACCTCGAGAAAATACACACCCTAATTAATTATATACTACATCTTTTTTATTTTTCTCCATTTTTTAATAGAATCGTCCTCTTCAGACGAATTTTCAAGGATTTATTTCGCTGTAAATTCAGGTAAATAGTTGATCGCAATCCAGAGAAACCATGTGAATAAACACCGATTTCTATTCCTTTTTGAGTTGGGTTCATCAATAATTGTCCCCACCTGCAGATGCGTGGATCTCTCTGCCCAATTATTAATAATTTTAATGGATAATATTTTTCAAGATCCTTCTACCCGGCCCCCCACCATATCCCTCTCTCTCTCTCTCTCTCTCTCTCTCTACATCTATATATATATATATAGACTGTCTTCCCATCCATCCGAGCGCCCTTCGACACCGAGCCGGCGGCGACGGGGCCCATGCGGAGGTGACGGCGTCGGAGCGCCTTACGGCGATGTGAGCTACGTCGAGGCCGTCCGCTACCTGCGGGAGATAAAAATTTAAAAATAGATAAAAAGCCTTTATTGAGCAAGAAAGCTGATCATTGAAGAGCTGGAAGCTTGGCCTTGAGCTGGGATACTCATCATCACATCGAGCATGGTGAGAGAGGCAGCAAGTGGGTCAAGAGGCGGCTAGTCCTTCAGTGGATGATGAGATTATCATTCATATGACATTCATGCCCCCAATATGAAGAGACCTACCCATGATCAAATAATCTCTAATTTAGAGACTGATCTGATCTTCAATAGAGATCGATCTCCATATTTGAAAGCGTTCTCCTCACTCTGTGCTAGCCACACATCGTACGTGGGTGCCACATTCATGTCGTTGCATGTCACAACGTTGCAATGGGTATGGGTTTGCATGGCTCCATGCACCCGTGATCACTCCTAATGTTGGAGTCGTTTCTCATCGTTCTGCCATGGGACCATGCTTCCACATAGTCCTCTCATGTTCCTCTTATGTCCTTATAATGACAGAATTACCACTTCCCCTCTTCATATGTTAGGCTTGCTTAATCTTTCTAGTCTCTATTTTACAACAAGTGGGTAAATCAAGTCAAGGAAGAACATCACATCATCCAAAAGGTGCAAGACAAGTTTTGGTCAAAAGCTTTCAGTGGAAAAGATTAGATTGCATTGAAATTTTCTTTGTAGTCGTGAACTTTACAACAATGAGATTGGTGGCAAGTATCATGGCTAGAGAAGATCTTCATCTAAATCACCTTGATGTAAAGATATTCTTTATGGTGATTTGGACAAGGCATCGACATGATCCAACAATAAGTATTTGATATTCATAGTAAAAAGAATCAAGTATGTAAGTTGAAGAAGAGCCCCTATAAATTGAAATAAGAATCAAGGGATTTGGTATAACAATTTTGAAAACTTAATGACCAAAAATAGTTTGAAGAGATGTGAAATAGATCATTGCTGCTATTTAAAGAAGTTTTAGAGTTGTTATGGAATATTATCATTTATGTTGATGATATGTCTCTTGTAGAATCTAACTAGCAGTAAATCTAGAAGCTATAAGGGCAAGTAGCAAGAAAATTTACTATGAAGAAAATGAAGGCAACAAGACAATTTCTCTAGTTGACAATAAAGGTGCATGCAACATAAATGCTGATTTATTGAGATCACCTCATGATAAAATATGCTGAAGAAGTGTTTTGTGAGTTCAACATGGAAACAACAAGTATTGTGAATACCCTTATTGTTAACTACTTTAAGTTATCAATGATCTACTGCCAAAGATGGTACGAGGACAACAGGACATGGGGTGGATTTCATATGAATTTATTGTCCGCAACTTGATGAATGCTATAATTGACACTAGTCTATTTATTCCTCATGTGGTGGGAGTTCTTAGCAAGTTCATGGCAAACCAAAGATGAAAATTTAGATGGGGGTTCAATAGATACCTCATTATGTGGAAGACACCTGAGCATGTCTCTTTATTTTAAGATAAACAATCCTAAGTTACAAGGCTTTGCAGTTGAAGACTTAGCTAGTGATGGAAAAATTAGAAGCACTACTAGTCATATCTAGAGTTTGGATGCCACTAAGGTGAGCTAGGTTCCTCAAGTATAGAACATTGTCACTCTCTCAACCACTGAATCAGAGTGGGCTGTCATTCCAAAGGCAGGGAAGGAAAGGTTTGACTGAAAACTTTTCATACTGAATGTGCAAAGAAGCAAGAAAATATTTTGTTTAGTAACAGCCATGATTGGCATACACCTAATCAAGAGTTCAATGAAATATGTTTTAATGAGGATATTGGTTTATGCATAGCTCATTAGAGGATGAAATTTTGGCACTTGAAAAGATCAGTGAATTGCATAATATAATGGACATTTTGAAAAGACGGGTGTCATGAAAAAAATTGAGGCTGTGGATGGCCTCAACTGATCTCTAGAGTGAGTTCATTGGAGGCATCACACAAGATCAAGAACAATTTAACTCCGTGGAAAATCGACCTCCAAGTGTGAGATTTCTGGAGTTGTGAAGAGTAATATCCTATTGGGCCTTACTGGGCTTTAATGGGCTCTTAAGTGATTCCACAGAACTAACTCTAGAGTCAGCTTTCAGAGGGTCCGGAGGGATCATAATCTCATGTCATTATGTAACGCAAAGGTGTCTTGGCACGAGAAGGCTGTCGATAGAGGAGGTTTCTGTGAACCACCTTCTTTGTTCTTGCCATTATCTTACATAAATCCCTAGTGGATGTTGACTAAGGTGCCAGATTTGTGAAAGCGAGAAGCAGATCGACTGAAATAGCTGGATAATCAAGAAGGCTTTTAGGAAGAAGGCGATGAGAAGCCCCATCTTCTGTGGTCACTAGATTTATTATATGACTTCCAGAAGGATAATTCTGCCCAGAAGCAGAAGGAGAACGATGAGGATAAGTAGAGCTGGGAACTGGATAAGTAGTGAGGTCCATTAATGTACGCATAGGTTTGCACCGTAAGCTTTCCATCAACGAGGTCGATCGTTCCTTGTTGACCACTCGACCTCGACGGGTCTTCCCTAGCTACGACAAAGCGATCCAGCAGTCAACAGATTCCGTGGCCCTTGGCATCGGCAAGTTGGCGTTGGGGGTATCTGGGTCGAGTTCTCGTCCACCTGAATTGACGGCCAGAGCACCAAGCTGGCATGGGCTTGACAAGTCCGGAAGAATGAAGTCAACAGAAACCCGCCGCTCTGAATCATGACCTGGAAGATCTCCTGTTTAGCTTGAGTGTTGGTTTTACCTTTGGGCGCCCGTCCTCTCTCGCCCAGTCGCACAGTGACAGAGAGAGTGAGAGAGGGAGAGAGAGGAACGGACCGAGCGAGAGAGGGGGACAGAGAGAAAGAGACCTAGAGAGGGAAAGAGAGGCAAAGGGAGAGAGAGAGAGAGAGAGAGAGAGAGTACAGGACTAACCATCGAGTTACGTAAAGGATGACTCTGTCGAAGATGGAAACTGCGATTTGAACATCCATGCTATGATCCCTCGACTCGGTCGGGCCGAATCCATGTGGCTCTGCTTTACAGTGAGACGTGCTGCACCAATGTCCGCAGATGAAGCCTCTTGACTGATGATACTTCACATGGGCGACTTTTCTTAATCGGATGGACCGCGTCGCTACTCATACCACGACGAAAATCACTGGGAAGGGCGTTTCACGGTTATTTAAAGAAGCGAATTTTACGGCGAAACAGAGCAAGAAAGAGTGCCCGACCGAGAGAGGGAGACAGGCATGCAAAGATGTATGGAAAGATAGATAAATAGAGAGAGAGAGAGAGAGAGAGAGAGAGAGAGAGAGAGAGAGAGAGAGAGAGAGAGAGAGAGAGAGATGTCGCAGATCGGCTTCCTCCTGTTCGTCTTCCTTACCGCAGCCTCTACGGGAACGGTGACTGCAAACACACTACTGCCCTCCTGCAAAGCCAAGTGCGGTAATATCACCATCCCCTACCCGTTCGGCATCGGCGAGGGCTGCTACGCGAAGGAGTACGGGGACTTCAGCATCAACTGCACGGAGGATTCTACGGCCTACTTGAGCGGCGGCAACATTGATATTGTGGACATCTCCTTGACCGGCGAGCTGCGAATCGCTGGCTTGACCGGGTACGACTGCTATGACCGGAGAGGAGAGCGTAATGATTCGGTCCCATCTATTGATCTCGGCGATCTACCGTTTACGTTCTCGCACAACCGGAACAAGTTCGTCGTCATCGGGTGCGACACGAATGCTTTCATCCAGGACCCATACGGCGTGCGCTACGCCGGTGGCTGCATCTCGTACTGCACGAGCCTCGACAGCTTCAAGGGCATACCGAATGGGAGCTGCTCGGGCCTTGGCTGCTGCGAGGTTTCGATTCCTAGAGGCATCAAGCGCTACAACACGACAATGGACACCTACTACAGTTACAACGATTCCATGGATTTCAACCACTGTGGGTTCACATTCCTGGCTGAGCAGGGTCAATACACTTTCAGTGTCTCTGATTTAAGCTCTGATAGATTATCGACACAAACTCTGCCTATCGTTCTCGACTGGTCCATCGGCAGTCAAAACTGCACGGAAGCCAAGAAGAACGGGACCGTCCCGTACGCGTGCCGCAGCGACAACAGCGAGTGCATCGAGTCCAACAACGGCGTGGGGTACCTCTGCAACTGCTCGAAGGGTTACCAGGGCAATCCCTACATTAAAGGGGGCTGTCAAGGTACGAATGATCGATATCCCGCAATTACTTCGGTTATCAGCCGAAAGAGAACGGGTTTTAGCTATAGTTTAAGCTAATAATTCGTCCTCGGTTCGGCCTTAAATCTATTTGATCATGCATCTTTTCTCCCTTATGATGTCATCAGATATCGACGAATGCGTCGAGAGACCGAACGTCTGCCCGTCGAACGCGAACTGCACCAACACGGAGGGCGGGTACAACTGCACGTGCCCAGAGGGCTACCAGTTAAATCACGATTTCCCGGCGCGATGCGAAGGTAAGACTTCCGTGATCCCTGCGACCAACGGTTCAAGTGCGGGGGAATCGGTGAAGTATCTAGTGGTATGATAAATCTCTCAAAAAGTCAACTGCCGAAGGGCAGTATCATTCTAACTGGCTCTTCTTTCCCTCTTGCAACTTGTTTTATCAATGAGAATGTAGATATTGACGAATGCCACGGGAACCCATGCTCACCCGGCGAGTACTGCGAGAACACAGAGGGAAGCCACACATGCAGATCAAGGAGTGGCGACATATCGTTGTCTTTGAAGTTGGGTCTCGGTAAGGAGAATCGTTTCACCCTTTCATGCAATGGTCTTCTTCCCGTTAATTTTTACAGTGAGGTCTAGTTTTACAGGGCTCTGTGGCGGCCTACTCGTTCTTCTGTCTGCAAGCGCCGTTACCTGCTGGGGATGCCAGAGAAGAAACCTTGCCGATCAGACGAGGAAGGTTGCCGAGTACAAGCAGAGGATGTTCGAGCACAACGGCGGCCCGCTCCTGCAGCAGCATATCTCTTCTCATCCGGGAAACACGTTCAGGATATTTACGGAAGAGGATCTGGCCAAGGCAACCAACGGCTTCGCTGACGACCAGATCATCGGACGAGGAGGCCACGGCGTGGTATACCTGGGAAGGCTGGAAGATGACACGGCGGTCGCCGTTAAGAAGTCGAAGATGATGGACGAGAGGGAAAGCAAGGAGTTCGCCCGCGAGATGGCCATCCTCTCCCAGATCAACCACGTCAACGTGGTGAAGATTCTGGGTTGCTGCGTAGAAGTGGAAGTCCCCATGCTGGTCTACGAATTTGTCCCAGGTGGTACGCTGTTCGACGTCATTCATCTCCGGAAGGAGAGGACACCAATCTCCTTGGAGGTCAGTCTGAGGATCGCCACAGAAGTCGCAGACGCCCTGGCATACCTACACTCCTACGCTTCCCCTCCAATTCTGCACAAGGACGTCAAGACGTCTAACATACTGCTAGATGAGAACTATAGGGCCAAGATCACCGATTTCGGGGCTTCTTGCTTCGCGCCGGCGGATGAAACACAGATCGCCACCGTGGTTCAGGGGACCTGCGGCTATCTCGATCCCGAGTACCTCCAGACCTACCAGTTCACCGAGAAAAGCGACGTCTACAGCTTCGGTGTGGTCCTCGCGGAGCTTCTGACGCGAAGGAAGCCACTCCACCTCTGGGGACCGGTAGACGAGTGGGGCCTCGCCGTGAGCTTCGTGTCCTTGTTGAGCCAAGGCAAGGTGGAGAACATTTTGGACCCGCAGGTGTCGGTGGAAGGTGATGCGGAGAAGCTGCGGGAGATTGCTGAGCTCGCAGGTCGCTGCCTAAGCGTGAAGGGAGCGGATCGTCCGACCATGAGAGAGGTTTCAATGGCTCTGTACTTGCTGGGGCCATCCGGCGAGCACCCCTGGGTTCCACGGCACCCTCCGGAGGAGGCAGAGGGTCTACTAGACCGCGATCAGTCGACGGTGTATGACAGCGCCGACGTCGCCAGCAGCTATTCAAGCAGGAAGAACCAGGCAATCTTCGAGATAGAGGCAGGTCGATGAGAACTTCTGATGCTGGCATAGTCTGAACGAAGTATCGAACGAAAAGGGAAGCTTTTGATTCATATCTTCGCGAACGTACGATGTCCCATATTTTCCTAGTGGAGTATACCCACAGTAAAAATGTACGACTTTTCTCAGAACTTGGTGGAAGCTAGTGTGCTTTATAATAAATACCGATAAGTTCAGACTCTCCAATGTTGTCACCGGGTGTGAATTGGTCTCTTATTAGGCGCAAGATAGTATAGATCACTGAGTCAGAGTCCTATGATTCAGTGGAGGATTCACTGCGAAACATGGTGAAACCTAGAAAGAGGGACAGAGCGACAGTAAAACTTGATGAACGTTCTGTATGGAGATGATGTTTATATAAGGAGCCTACGTGAGTGATCATGTCAAGAAGAAGAGGCTCTGGGGCTCAGCGAAGATTTGTGGTCCCGAAACTTCAACAAGGAATAATCTGGAGAGATGTTGGGAGTGTATGAATACCCCGGAGGAGTACAAGGCTTCACGGTAGAGAACTTGGTGACTGTCTGCTCTTTGACGGAGAAACCCGAGGAAAAGAAAAATAAAGCTTGTTTTTCAACAGAAATCCATGAGAAGCACCAACTTTTTTGCCTACTGGGTTAGTAAGTGAGCAACGTTAAGCTCAAATGATAAGTAGACCTCAAGAGCATGTCGAAAATGAGTCGAACTCATGTGTCTGCAAGTCTGTTGGATCGAATTATAGGATTATGCACCATTTGATGGGTGGGCGGGAGACTGTATTAAAGAAATTTGAAAAAAAACACTACAATAGGGTAAGATGATTCTCATATTTTCGACGAGGGATCTAGAGAATTTTATCCAGGCCTCCATTTCGTTGTTTAACGACACCGGAAGTATAATACCTCAACAGCCTGCTCCATAAAGAGAAAGAAGGCTCCGACAACGCGATTGTGCATAGTTCGGTTAACTTGTCACGCGTAATGTTGCGTTTTCCCCTATAGCAGCTCAATATTGTGTATCATATTCAAAACTGATGGCGTTCATCATTCAACCAGATCTTCTGCTGCTACCAAAAACCTACAAATGAGTCGATTCCTAGGCCCTTCCCTTCCGCAGAGTATCGCAATGTATCTCGATCGGGTCGTCTTCCGCGAGATGGTGAGGTTACTCAATTGGCGTTGACGAAAGTCAGAAGAATGCCAGTCAATGAACCGGCCGCCAAAGACTGTTTGTCGTTCTTTCACTGTCGGAAGCGACATCCGTTTCTCGCGTGAGACGGATTCTAAGATTGTCAGTGTTCGAGATAGAAGATTTGTAATTCGTGAGGGATGTGATCCCATTTTCCTTCGTCGAACCGGGCTCATGGGTAGTTTTTGACACGGTGGAGACTTAGACGATCCTGAGAGAACCAGATGCCCAACTTTTTTTTTGTCCGTCCATTAGGCGGAGATGATTTTAACTTGTGCGTCCTTCGTGTGTTTGAGGAAGAGAAAGGGACGGAGGGAGTGACTGTATAATCTCCCATTGACTTACGTAGATCGTGGCTTTGCGGCAGAAGGCGTCGAGATCTAGACGTTGTGGACGAAGATGATATTGAAGAGCCCTTCCCTTTCCGGGCTGGACCCGTTTCATGCATCATCCAATTGGCGTTAGAAAAAAATTCCAAGGTTTTGGGATTGAAATGAGAATTCTTGACACCGCGTGGCGGGATTTCTAAATTAGAGAATGGAATCTCTTTGATGGTCACTGGAGAGTGCCTTTCTTCACACGCAAGAAGAGAGGAGAGGGACCGGAGAGGTAATGACGGGGGTGACGGAGAAGGAGTTGAGCCCCTTCTGAATGACCTTCATGCAGCAACCCCTGCCCGAGTGGCTCCCATTCTCTCTATGCTCTGTATTCAGACCGACTGCTCCTGTATGCAGCTGCATCAGAAGAAATCTAAGCACACGCATCTCTCTTTATTACTCGCTCACAGTCCCCCGCGCTCTTGCTCTCGCTCTCTCTCTCTCTCTCTCTCGCTGAAGATTTTTACTTTTTAATTTTACTTTTGCGACTAATATCTTCCATCAGCTGGAATCCAAGCACACCCATGACATTCTCGTCGTTCTCTCTCCCGTCCCTCTCCTCTCTTCTTGCGTGTGAAGAACGGCACTCTCGATGACCATCAAAGTGACTGTCTGTCTGTCTGTCTGTCTGTCTGTCTGTCTGTCTTTCTCTCTCTCTCTCTCTCTCTCACGTAAGTCATAGTGCACACGTCCTATCACCATTGCCTCCCGCAGTCACCCCTCATCGGATCGATGGATACCCGTTCGTGTCGCACCCTATGACTGCGAACTTGTTCCGGGTGTGCGAGAACGTAAACGGTCGATCGCCGAGATGAACCGACGGATAGAAGCTATTGTTAGAAACCTTGGACCATTGTGGATGTACCGGAAGCAGCAGCTCGATCCCTCTGCAACAATGTCCCGTTCTAGGGTTTGTGGAAGAGAAATGGGAAGGAGATAAAGAAATAGAACTTCATACATAAGAAAAGGGGCGGATGCCTCATATACATCTTTCCATACAAGATATCGGATCCTTTGGTGGGTCCGCTGGCACCGAAAAGAAACGGATCGAGGTTCTTCAACGGCCATCATTATTTCCTCTTCGATCATAATAGTTGTAGCCAATCGTCCCAACGATTCGCAGTTCACCGGTCGCGGAGATACTTACAATCTCATAGACGCTGCCACTCAGGAAGGCTGTGGAATTGTCCCCGTAGGTGATCCAGAAGTCCCCGTAGGTGAGGGGCAGAGAGAGGGTCCGTGAGCACGAGAAAACCAGAAACCTTTTAAGAGGTGTAGAGTAAGCAAAAGAGAGTGCCTTGGAAAAACAATATTGGGAGAGAGACAGAGGGAGAGAGCGAAAAAACTAGAAAGAGAGAAAAATACAGTCAGTCAGAAAGAGAGAGAGAGAGGAAGGGGATAGAGAGAGGAGAGAGAGAGAGAGAGAGAGAGAGAGAGAGAGAGAGAGAAGAGAGAGAGAGAGAGAGAGAGAGAGAGAGGGAGGGAGAGAGAGGGAGAGAGAGAGAGAGAGAAGAGAGAGGGAGAGAGAGAGAGAGAGAGGAGAGAGAGAATGCGCTAGCAGCATAAGAGAATTGTACGGTTGACCCGTATGCAGATAAATGTACATGATGTGCAGAATGCTGGGGACGACAACGATCGTTCCCCTTCTTGTACAGCAGATTTAGAAAAACCATAAATATGGCCATTCTTGCAGACTTGCTACACGGCGAGAGGTACAAAGCTTTTGCATCTAGGTTTGAGTTTCTTTCTGCGGAGTCTCGTTCTGAATAAGAGTTGAGATACTTACTCTTCACTTCCACTATTTTTTTTATCATGCAAATATTTTCTACGTGATTCCAAACGTATGACTTTCATTTACCGATTTCCTGGGGCAGCATCCACTTTTACTAATCAATTAATTAAACAGATCGAAGTCGGTAGTTCAAGGGTGACGTTCTCACGAACATAATTGGCATATGAAGTTGAAGAGGGATCGAAATAGTGAACTTTGATCAGCGATATAAGCGTGAATTTTGGAAGGGTTTCCCTCTTTGGGGGAAAATTGGGTGCTGAAACTGGTGTAAGTTAGACTCAAACACCGATGGTTTCTAGTACTGCGGGATAAAACTTTATTTTAGTCGAGTGTCTGTGAATAATCGTTTTGCTGCAGACTCCTGGCGCGTCCAGCCTGATAATTTCACAAACGTTTTAATAATACTATTTCGCTATTACGTTTATTTGTAGTTCTCTCAGAAACTGGGAAGCAATTTGTTTTGCCCCGCATAATGTTATTAAACCCTCGGTGTTCTCGAGTCCTTGTTGGTTATCCAACGATCTGATGAGGGATAACTGCGGGAGGCAATGGTGATAGGAGGTCTGACCTGTGACTTACGGGGTAGAGAGAGAACCGATGACAACCAAAGAGACTCTTCCCTCTCTCTCTCTCTCTCTCTCTCTCTCTCTCTCTCTCTCTCTCTCTCTCCCAATATTGTTTTTTCAAGGCACTCTCTCTTTTGCTTACTCTACACCTCTTGAAAGGTTTCTGGTTTTCCCTGCCCCTTGCTCTGGGTTTGTCCTCCCGTATGTTCACTGTCGCTCTCTTTCTCTTTCTAGGTTTCACCTTGTTTCGCAGTGAATCCTCCACCGAATCATAGGACGCTGACTCAGTGATATATACTATCTTGCGCCTAATAATAGACCAATTCACACCCGGTGACAACATTGGAGATTCTGAACATACCGGTTGTTATTATAAAACACATTAGTTTCCGCCAAGTTGAAAGAAAAGTCGTACATTTTTACTGTGGGTATACTCCACGAGGAAAATATGGGACATCGTACGTTCGCGAAGATATGATTCAAAAGCTTCCCTTTTCGTTCGATACTTCGTTCAGACTATGCCAGCATCAGAAGTTCTCATCGACCTGCCTCTATCTCGAAGATTGCCTGGTTCTTCCTGCTTGAATAGCTGCTGGCGACGTCGGCGCTGTCATACACCGTCGACTGATCGCGGTCTAGTAGACCCTCTGCCTCCCCCCGAGTGTGCCGTGGAACCCAGGGGTGCTCGCCGCATGACCCCAGCAAGTACAGAGCCATCGAAACCTCTCTCATGGTCGGACGATCCGCTCCCTTCACGCTTAGGCAGCGACCTGTGAGCTCAGCAATCTCCCCCAGCTTCTCCGCATCACTTCCACCGACACCTGCGGGTCCAAAATGGTCTCCACCTTCCCTTGGCTCAACAAGGAGACGAAGCTCACGGCGAGGCCCCACTCGTCTGCCGGTCCCCAGAGGTGGAGTGACTTCCTTCACGTCAGAAGCTCCGCGAGGACCACGCCGCAGCTGTAGACGTCGCTTTTCTCGCTGAACTGGTAGTTCTAGCGGTACTCGGGATCGATATACCCGCAGGTCCCCTGAACCACGGTGGCGATCTGTGCGTCATCCGCCGGCGCGAAGCAAGAAGCCCAGAAATCAGTGATCTTACAGCCCTCCTATGCCATAACGCCTTCACATAACCTAATTGCATGAGGTGATGAACCCCTCTGGATCCTTCCCTGCAAACTCATTGCATCGTTGGATGTACGTACTCACTGAAGAGCTCATTAAAGCCAAGACCCAATAAAATGCTAATCGTCACAAGTCCAACAATCTCTCTTTTGGATGTTGTTCTTCAAGCATTGTCAGGTTGTTCGTGATGTTGTGCGGGACCTCTAATCAATAAACTTCAAAGACAAATTGAGGCAATGAATAGCCTCAATTTTTCCGTGATGACGATCCTTGTCAATATGTTCATTGTATTCTTCAGTCCACTGATATTTATAAAAATCTATGCAAAAATTCTATCCTCGAACAACCAATGCAAAAATTTCAATTACAAAAAGTTTCAGCCAAACCATTTCCTTACCCACTACTATATTGACAACACACTCTGATTCAATTGTTGAGAGAGCAACAGTCTTCTAACAGTTGAAAGACTTACCTCATAGTACCGTCATTCAATGTGTACCTATCACTAGTTGTGCTTCTTCTCATGTCACATCACTCCTAAATCTTAAACTAAAAAATCTTGTAACTTACGATCATTTATCTTAAAACATAAAGACATGCCTAAGGTGCCTCTAAGGTAATAAGAAATATGTTGGACCACCATCTGATATTCTCATCGTAGGTTTTTGACAAACCTACTAATAACTCGCACTGTATAATGAATATTTGGATTGGTGTGAGCCATAACATATATCAAGCTGCCAACAAAAAAACACATATGAAATCTCCCCCATGTCTTGTTGCTTTTGATGATGTCTTTGGAAACTGATCCTAGTTAGAAATAGTTGAATACTGTGGCATTCACAAGACTTGTTTCCACATTATATCTGTAAAACACCTTTTCAACATACCTTTCTTAGATAATCTCAAAAAAACAAAAGTTCTATCTCAAGTGATTATCATCTCAAGAGTTTGTTTTTTTGCTTCCAAGTTAATCATATTAAATTCACTTCTAAATTTCCCTTTTAACTTCTTGATTTCTTACATATTAACTCATACAATCAACATGTCATCAACATGAAGTGATTAGAAGCTATAATAATGCTCAAGCTTATTTTACTTGCAAGAATGTTCTATTTCATATCTCATCAAATCATTCTTGGTCATTAGATCATCAAATTTTTTCGTACCAGTCCCTTGGGTCTTCTTTCAATCTATAAAGACTGTTCTTCAACTAGAATGAGTTTTTATGCCACAACTATTAAAGCCTCAGTTGCATCATATGAGTGTCTTCCTCCAAATCACTATGAAGGTTGTCTTTTCGTCTAACTACTCTGATGAGGGTCTTCTGTTGTTGCATTAAACCCTAATCTGATTGTTATCAAGTTCACAATTGCGTAGAAAATTTCAATGTAACCTAGTTCTTCCTCCTTGTGCTAAAAGCCTTTCGCCCCAAGCATCAACTTGTACCTTTTGTTGATGTCATTTTCTTCCTTGATTTGATACACCGAACTGTTGAGAAACACTTTCTTCTTGGTTGGCAACAAAGTAAGTTTTCATGCTTGATTTTTCAGAGAGAGTCCAACTTATCTTGTATTGTTAACTCCCACTTAAATAAGTCTAGGAGTGATGTTTACACATCCTATATTTTCAGTTTTATTCTAATTTTCAAAACTATTTTCAACCATCATAAGTAAGCCTTCTTTTGAAATGTCTTTAAGTTCCACCTGCCCCATGCAATCCTCTTTTGAAACTTTTTCTTATACAAACCAATTTTGTTGAATATAACATTCGTACTCCACAAGATTTTCTTGTTTTGGGTATCCCAAAACTATTAGTTAAACTAATTAGCTCCATATCCAAATGAAATAACATTTTATGAACGTTGTACCTAGCTTGCCCCTATTTTCAATATCCTCATTCATGTTAAGAAATCTAAATACTTAAGGATACGAGATACCTACTTTCGGTCCAACACTTTTTCAGCTGTTAATGATCTTATGGCACTGATGGCCTCTATTAATCGAATCAATTGTTGTGTTAACAATACCCCTAAGGAATCTTTGCGGGTTAGTATGTAATTTCATGCTCTTTACTTGTCCATTCAAGGTTTTATTCATCCACTTAGCAACACCATTTTATTTTGGCATATTAAAAAGTTTTGTCATTTGAATCCTATGTTATAAACATATATTTTTTTTTGTAGATATCATACTCACAATCATTGTTAGATCAATGACATTTAATTTCGAGATTACACATACGCTTGAATTAAATTCTTTATGTTCCTTAAATATCATAAGAATATCAGGTTTAATTTTCATAAAATAAACCAATATTTTTGCTACCTAAATGAGTTATTAATTAATGTGACATAATATCTTCACCCTCCAAGTGAGGGAATATAGGAAGATCCCCATACCTTAGTGTGAACCAACTTGAACCCGTTAGTTTTACAAGTTCTTCAAAGGTTTTAGAAAGAAGCATTATTCGCAAATATATTTTAGGCAAAATGTAGTCTTTGTGAAGATCAAATTCCGCTCATTTTTGTTCTGGTAACCTCCCTATTGACGTTAATACTTTCACTAATGTTCTTCGCTCAAATGTCCCAATCTGTAATGCCAAATCTAGAATATGCTACGACCATATTGTTTGATTGATGGTCATCATACATAAAGTACAATCTTTTATACCTTTTATAGTTATCATTTTCCTTTTTATTTTTTTTATGAGCCATCCATGAAGGTTGTTGCATAACTTTTGCCATCTAGCTGTCCACCAAGATGAAATTCATCCTCAATCCTAGGACACACCTCACATTCAATAACTTCTAAGTAGTCTCAGTCCAAGTTCTCATTTGGGTTGTGCCTTCGCCAACAGTCTCCAATGACTCATCATGAACAAGATATATCTTGAAATCATTTCCGATAGCATAGTTTGCTCATCCACCCTTTGCATGAAGTGGAATAGAATGAGGCACCCAAGTCTAAAGTCTAAAACTCAATCAAACTATCTATGGTCAAAATCAGAGCATCTTTAATCTCATTTGCCATGAGTTTGCAGGATTATCACTACGGCTCTACCCTTGATTGACATCTAACTTGATGCGCAACACTTTTCTGCATTTTCAGCATTTCTTGTTCGCGATTTATTCTTCCTCATAACTGGCTCTTACCACATTGCTGATTTTTCTACTATGCTAATACCTTGTTTTTGACACTCAATACTATATGCTAGTTAGATGTTTGCCCCAGGTCTCCTACAAATATCCTTGCTTAAAGTTCCATCACATACTTAATCTAATTTTTATTTCTATGAACCCAAACACCCACTTACAATAGTCACCAGGGCACCTTACCGCTTGAGCAAGGAAGACAAAATACTCAAATGCCTCATTTCATCATTGAAAGTAATCTTCATAAAGAACTTGTTAATTATCAAATTAAGCTCGTTAACGTGATCCAGTACAAGCGTATCTTTCAATTGATGAGACGTCATATCATTCAAGAGGGAAGATAGGTTGCAAGAAGGGATGAGATATGCTCAAGGTAGAGAGAGAAAAAAGAGAGAGAAGAGGGTCGTGAGTGAGAAAGATAAAGTCCCTCCCTCCCTTGTTAGAGAGAGAGAGTCTTACACAGTCTGCCCGCCAAAATGCCCTTCACAATACATCCAGCGCTTACCTTTCCACTTGTTCTTCTCGTCATGCCCAATCCACTACTTCTCTCCTGCGTATCATTTGAGTTCATCGTTGCCCTTTTACTTGCATATTCAAGGAGCATATCAGTTTAGCTTATTTATCAGTCTCTCTCTCTCTCTAGAGCTCTCTCTCTCTAGAGCTCTCACTGGCTGTTTCTCTATCCCCTTGTAAGACAGCGTTGCCCCAAAGGATGGGGGCGGCCTCGGTGCCGCGATTCAACAGGTTGATAGGGAGGTACGGGAACGAAGGGCGGCTCCTAGAGGCCCGCGCGCTGTTCGACGAAATGCCGGATAGGAACGTGTACACCTGGAACGCGATTATCTGCGGGCATGTGAGGAACGGGGATCTCGCCGGCGCGAGAGCCCTCTTCGACGCAGCGCCAGAGCGGGATGCCGTCACCTACAACACCATGATCGCCGCCTACGCGGCGCGGGGGGGCGGCGGCTCCGCCCATGCGGCGGCGGAGCTGTTCACCGTGATGCGGCGCAGCGGCGGAGCGGCCCGTGCTGACGAGTTCACCCTCACCGCAATGCTGAAGGTCGCAGCGGCGCTGGGGGACGCCGCCCTCGCCAGGCAACTCCACGCCGCCGCCGTCAAGGCTGGCGCAGACGCCGACGGGTACGGCGCCACCGCCCTCGTCGATGCCTACTCCAAGTGCGGGCGCTTTGAGGAGGCCCTCCTGCAGGCAGCCCCCGGTGGCGCCGGAGCAGCGGCGGCGAAGAACGCCGTCCTCGCGGCGCTCTGCCGGGAGGGAGAGATGGAGGCGGCCTTTGAGTTCTTCTTCTCCGACGGCGGTGGGGCCGCCGCCCCCCCGCCAGAGGTGGTCGCGTGGAACACTCTGATAGCAGGCTGCGTCAAGAACTGCCTCCCCAGTCTAGCCCTCCAATTGTTCGGCGAAATGTCCGAAAGAGGAATCCGCTGGAACGAGCACACCCTGGTCAGCATCCTCGGAGCTTGCTCCGCTCTGAGGAGCCTGATCCTGGGAAAGCAGGCCCACGCCTGGGCCATCAAGGAGGAGGACCTCGGCCAGAATACGTACGTCGGCGCCGCCGTCGTCGACTTCTACCGCCGCTGCGGCAAGCTGAGCTCCGCCGAGAACGTCCACTCCGCCACCTGCCGGCACAACCCCTTCGCGACGACTTCGATGATCGCCGGGCTCGCTGGCGCCGGCCGCCTGAGGGACGCCCGGCGACTCTACGACTCCATCCCCGCCGCCGCCGCGAAGAACCCGGCGGCGCTGACCGCCCTCCTCTCTACCTACTTCCGGCAAGGGCTCTTCGATCAAGCGGGGGAGCTCTTGCGTGATGCCTGGCCGTCTTCAACCTTGGACGAGTCGTTGTTCGTGAACCTACTCGCGGCGAGCGCGGAGCAGGCGGAGCTCCGCCGTGGGAAGGAGCTCCACGGCCGGATGGTCAGGGCGGGGTTCTTCCCGGCGGAATGGCGGGCTGGCGGCGCTCTGGTGGACATGTACGCCAAGTGCGGCGAGATCGGCGCCGCTGGCAGGGTATTCGAGCGGGTCCCCCGCAAGGACCTCGTCCTCTACAATGCGATGCTCGCCGGGCTCGCCCGCCATGGCCGGGCCCTCGAAGCTCTTCAACTCTTCGAGGCAATGACGGCCGAGCTGCGGCCGGACGGGGCGACCTTCACGGCGGTGCTGTCTGCCTGCGGGCACGCGGGGCTGGTCGACGCCGGCGAGAAGGTCTTCGCCGGCATGACGGAGGTGCACGGGGTGTCGCCGGAGCTGGGGCATTACTGCTGCATGGTGGATCTGTATGGGCGGGCGGGGAGGGTGAAGGAGGCGGCGGAGACGGTGGGGAGGCTGCCGTTCAGGCCGGACGCGGTCCTGTGGGGGGCGCTGCTGGACGCCTGCCGGCGGCTACACAGCGGCGCCGCCGGGGCGAGGGAAGTGGGGGAGAAGCTCCTGGCTGCGGCGGGCGGCGGCGACGGATCGCGGTACGTGCAGGTGGCCAACGCCTTCGCGGCGGAGGGCCAGTGGGCGGAGGTGGAGAGGATCAGGAGGGAGATGAGGGTCAGCCGGGCCAGGAGGGCGCATGGCGGCGGTCGCAGTTGGGTACACGTCGGCGGCGGCGCCGCCCCCTGTTGCTTCGCCTCCGGCGACCGCCTCCACCCCCACGGCGGCGCCATTTATGAAACTCTCGCCACCCTCCACGGCGAGATGGCACAGGCCCATGAACAAGAAGAAGAAGAAGAAGAAGATCCAGCAAACAAGCGAAAATAAATCATCGGCGGCGCTACTAACAAAAACTGACCTTAACATACAAGCTAGGGCGGCGCCACCAGAGCTGCTTCCTCGTCTTCCGCAACATCATGGTGCTCCTGTGGGGCGGCTCCGTTCAGGGAGGGGAGGTCGGAGCTGGAGGAGAAGGTGGCCCAGCGCCGCCTCTCGGCGAGCTTGAGGAAGGGGTGTAGGAGCAAGCCGAAGAAGACGGCGGTGAGGCTCACTGTCATGACCTTGAAGGAGGAGAGGGCGAGGACGACGCAGATGAGCGCCGCCGGCGGGAGGAGCATCAGCACGCAGCCGGCCGTCCCCAGGGGGACCCTGTAAGGCCGCGCCGCCGCCGGCTGCTCGACCCGGAGCTTGATGAAGGCCACAAACTCCATGATCATGCCGAAGCAGTAGAGGAAGTTCTCCGCCGCGATGATCTCCTGGAAGCTCAGCCAGGAGAGCAGCAACACGCCGGAGGCGGAGAAGAGGATGCCCACGAGCGGCGCGCCGTAGGGCGACCGCCGCGCGAAGAACTCCGGCAGCATCCCCCGCTCCGCCATGCCCAGCAGCTGGAAGGAGTCGCTGCTCATCTCCGCCACGAACATGCCCATGTTGGACAGCGCCGCCGCCGCCTGCACCCACCACGCCAGCCAAGCGCCGCCAATGATCTTCGCCACCTCGGAGAAGTACCCGTCCGTCCATAGCTCCCTGTCTAGCGGCACCGCGCCGGTGCCGGCGAGCAGAGGGAAGAAGTAGGCCAGCACCACCAGGATGAGGGCGAAGAAGAGCGCCCTGGGGAGGGTCCGCTTGGGCTCCTGCACCTCCCCAGCGAGGGTGCTGATGGAGTCCCAGTAGTTGAGGTTCCAGAAGAGGGTGTTGAGGTACAGGTTCCAGTCGACGCCGGTGAGCAGGTCCGGCGGCACCGCCAGCCACCGGGGGGGCTCCAGCCGAGGGATGGAGAGGAGCCCCATGACGGCGAAGGGGAGGATGGAGAAGACGCCGAGGAAGACGGCGACCCCCCCGACGATGGTCAGCCCCCTGTAGTTCAGGTATGTCAGCCCCGCCGTGAGGGCGAGGACGGAGACGGACCTGGCGGCGCCGCCGGCGGCGAGGGCGGGGACGCTGGACTTGAGGTAGTCGAGGAAGAGGACGGGGTAGAGGGCGTTGTCGATGACGCCGCTGAGCCACTTCATCCAGCCCTGCTGGAAGCCCCAGAAGGGGCCGAGCGCGGAGGAGACCCAGACAACGTAGCCGCCGTTCTCCGGGAACATGGTGCCCATCTCGGCGGTGATGAGCGCCTCGGGGACGCTCCAGATGAGGGGGAAGAAGAGGAAGCCGAGGAGGGCCAGTAAGGGCCCCGCCGCCTGCACGCTGTCCTCCACGCCGAACGGCCCGCCGGAGACCTCGTAGAAGATCAGGAACACCAGCGGCAGGACGGAGACCTTCCGGAAGGGCTGCTGCTCCGCCGGAGACCCTCCCGCGAGCCCCTGGTACTTGGGCTCCCCCATGGGACCGCAAATGGAATGGAGGAGCTTCCTCTGCTTCTTCCTATTCTTCTTCTGCAAGGAGAAATTTTTCCAAAAGATTAATGGAAGCGCCTTCTTCAACAGGTTAATGGATGAGCAGCAGGGTTTGACGCTTCTTCTTCTTCTTCTTCTGGAGAGGAGACATCGCGCATGCAGGAATACTGATGAAGCGAGGAGCTACCCACAGTGGGAAGATCTTCTTCGGGCGAATGCGGGCGGGGGGATTGGAGCGGGGACGACGGACGGTATGAGGGGCTCCTGTTCTGGATGGGATGCAGCTGGAGAAGAAGACGCGCAGAGCTGTTAATGGAGGCTGTTTCAGGGCTTGATTTCCTTACAAACTGGTCGATCGATCGAGCTTGCGATGATCACAGAAAAACAGAAACGAAATTATCAAAAGAAGGTCGATCAATCGGAAAATCCCAAGCAAAGAAGGCGGAAAATCGCAGATGCTGGTCAATAGAGTATTCGGAGAAGATCATCCGGAAGATTTCGGGGAGCGACGGCACAATGAGCACAAGCCATACGCAAAGAACCAGGCGGAAGAAGGTGAGCACTACAATGCTCCCGACTCCATCATGGCCCCTTTCTCCGTTCGATCCGTCGAATCCTCGACGGGGATCGACCTGGAAGCGACTGAGCCAGGATCAAATCGCTGTTTCTGATCCACAGGAGGCAGCACTCGGGATCGCGCGCTACGATCCACAGCCATGGAACGCCCTCCGGACTGAGGTGGCTCGGAGAGGATGGGAGGGGGAAGGCGACACTCCACTGAGCAGTGCATGAGAGAGAGCCTTACCCTATTAGGCAACATTAAAGCAGACCTACTCGAAACGGCCGAGAAGGGACGGGAAGGTGGAGGGGGAGATCACTGGCTTCGACGACACGCGTATCCCCCCGCCGCTCTGGTTGATTCAGACGCCGAACCAGGTAAGAAGCCTTTTACCGGAGACCGTTCCCCCACCCCGCGCCGGCGATCAAAAGGCGCCGGAGCGGGTCCTTGTCCGGCAAACGGAGGAGAAGGTCATCGCTGGGAACAGGAGAGGTGGAGGTGGCGTGTTCTTACCTCCTCCGGCCGAATCCGCCGTCGTCAGAGCATCGATCGGCGATCAACAAGCGGAGGTTCCCGTGCCGAGACGGAGGAGAAGATCATCACCGGGAACAGGAGAGGTGGAGGTGGCGGCGGCTTCTTGCCCCCTCCGGTAGAGGAACCCGAGCAGCAGCAGCGGAAGTCTCCTCCCCCGGCCGAATCCGCCGTCCTCAGAGACCCACCCCCTGCTCGCTACCGCCGCGGCGGGCTGGATCCGGCGCCTTTCCCATAGCTTCTTGTCGTCGGAAGAGGGTGGGCGCTGTGAGCATGTG
This sequence comes from Spirodela polyrhiza, assembly GCA_024713555.1. Taxonomy (NCBI): domain Eukaryota; kingdom Viridiplantae; phylum Streptophyta; class Magnoliopsida; order Alismatales; family Araceae; genus Spirodela; species Spirodela polyrhiza. Next base: position 5,190,421 of record CM046542.1, read on the forward strand.
TCGGACGCTCATACCTGACGGGGAAGGACCGGGCGGCGGCAGATCTGGCGGCGCCGCCGCTGGCGAAGGATCTCGTCCGGCGAGGAGGGTGGCGGCGGGGGTGGGCTGGGCGGCGCGGCGGAGAGGGGAAATGGGCTTATCAAGTTCTGACCGGGTTGGGTTATCCTGCTTGGGAGGCGGTCCACTGTCCTTCCGGCGCATTATAAATAAGCCTCTGTCCTTAGTGTTCCGCTCTTGACGCCGACCAAAACGTCTCGGAACACGGTAACCCGGGGGTGCAGGTGACCAAAACGGTGGGCCCCAAACATTCCGTACGTTTTGCCTGCATGCGCTCCGAATTAGAAGACGCCACGTTAACGGTGATAACTCACTCGGATGACGTCATCCTTTGAGCAGCTGTCCACGGCAGAGCGGTCAATGGTGGTGTGGGCCTTGAAGAGCTGCTGGACGCCAAAGAGCCCACCCCCATTTCTACTAACGCCCCTTTTTGCGTGTGCCATGGATCTAGGTATCTAATAATATTGGAAAATAATCCTTCCTCTCTCTCTCTCTCTCTCTCTTTGCCCTTTCTCTCTCTCTATCTCCCATCCCCATATACTCTCTCTCCGCAACTCTCAATCTATCTCCTGTCCCCATATACTCTCTCTCTCTCTCCATCTATCTATCTATCCCATATACTCTCTCTCTCTCTCTAGCTATCTATCTCCTCTCCCCATATACCGTCTCTCTCTCTCTATCTCCTCTCCTCATATACTCTCTCTCTCTCTGTCTCTCTCTATCGATCTGCTCTCCCCATATACTCTCTCTGTCTATCTTCCCTCCCCATATATTCTTTCTCTCTCTCTCTCTCTCTCTCTACCTCTATCTTTATCACCCCTCCCCATTTATCCATTTCTATTTATAAATATACAACTACATATTTCAAAATAGTTGCACCTTCTATGAGCTGCAGAGCAGGCAGTCTCAGCAAAAATAATCAAATAAAATGAAAAACCTCTCCTTGAAGAGTTGAAAGGCACCCATAACTGGCCACGATGGAGAGAGAAGGGTTTGGGGCAAGTGAATGAAGCTCCTGGAAGCGGAAGCTGCTCCCTCGTACTGCGCCGATCACAAGGCCTAGAGAACCCTCAAGGACCATTCCCCACCCTGAAGAAATCCCCTACTTGGGGACTGATCTTCAAAGGAGACCCATCTCCATAGTTCAAGCCTTCTCCTCCGCTCCATCTCGGCCGCTGGCACGCCAGAGGTGCATGCCGCATGCCTCAACGTCTGCAGTCTGCGCGCGCATCCACGCCGCCGCATGCCATGGGACCGCGCATAGTTCTGCATGCCTTGGCACGGCCTTGGTCACTCCCTATGCAGTCGCTGTGACGCACTGCACCCATGTAAGGCTGTTCGTTTTAGTTAAAATGACCGTTTTTAACCTTGGATTCTTTTTCATCAATTTGACGTCTATTTTCATCTCTTCTCGTAGCGGTGGCATTCTCAGATAATCATATTTGTCTCTACATACTTTGTCATCATAAAAGCCTTTTGAGGCTCCGAAAGCGAATAGAAGAACACGCATGAGTCTTTTTGGTCAGATCGCTAGTTGAATGGCTCAAGCAACTAGATTTGTAGAATCGGAATTTGCCAACCTCTCAATTTATACAAAGTAAATGATGAAAAATATAGAAAATGGTTTGTTACTGATTGACTCAACTAATGAATGCTAGTCAACCAAAGATAGCTGCATATAACACTGAGTTCAATCATCTCTATTATATCCATTTTGCTTATTATGATTTCGCGAGCATGGCTATTATATTGGTCGATAACCACTTTATTAAATATCATGAAATTTTAGAAGAATGAAAGTTAAAGAAAGGGAAGAATTTATGTTTCGTTTTTCAAATTATTCCCTCTCTTGTATTTAGATGGGGATTAGAGAACTCGGAAAACATCAAACCCTAACGCTAACAATACTGAAACGGAGGAGCTTACTCTACCTCTCCCTTTCTCACCAAATCCATTAAAGTTGGAATGCGAGAAAATTAGCTGAAATCACTGGACTGTTTATAAGTAGCAAGGTACAAAGGGTGACGACAATTTTTCTTACCTGGAAGCGAATTAGTGATCACTGGAGTGCGGCAGCGTCGAGTCCGGCTTCAGATACAACAGTGCTAAGCCGTTGTCTTGAGGGCAGTTCTACCGCCCGGCCTCTATCTCCATATAGAATGGTTCGCTGATTTTCCCAAATCACTTGTCTCAAAAGCCATCTGAATGGCCAATCACTTTCTTTCTAGGAAATATTCACTAGAAGGGAAAGGTCGGCTCCCTCTCACCCAACAGGCTCTCCGCCTCCTGTGGTGAATATGGCAGAGCCCAAGGGTGGTCCCGAGAGGCTCTCAGTACATGCAGCGCCGTCACAACCCCTCCATGGTGGGACGATCTACTCCGCTGACACTCAGACACCGGCTTGCAAGCTCGGAAACCTCAAACAATCTCTCCATCTCTTCTTCGCTGCAGACCGTGCCGTTCAAGATGTCTAACAATTTGTTTTCTCTCATCGAGGAGACGAAGGCCACGGCAAGACCCCGCTTGGCTTCGATATCTGGGGCTTCGAACGGCTTCTTCCCTGTGAGAAGCTCCACCAGGACCATGCCGAAGCTGTAAACGTCACTCTTCTCCGTGAATTTATAGGACTGCATGAACTCTGGGTCCAGATAACCCAAGGTACCCTGGACCATGGTGGCCACCGCGACTCCATCTGCCGGAGCCGTCACAGAAGCCCCAAAGTCAGACACTTTCGCCCTTTGACTCTCATCCAGTAGTATGTTGGCGGTCTTGACGTCCTCGTGAAGTATAGGGGGTGACGCATAGGAGTGAAGGTAGGTGAAGGGGATCAAACGAACAGATCCAATGCATCCACGCATTCAACACGTGTTTTGCGTGTTACGCTGCAATTTCAAATAATGAGGATCAGGCGAAGAGATCCAACGCATTGACACATTCAGCATACTTACCTATCAGTTATGTCACAATTTCCTTCTTCTATTATTTTTTAGCAGTTATAAGTGTCTCGATGTAGTCGTAAGAATGAGAAGAAGAAGAAGAATTTAGATTTGAGGTTTACCTCTTTCACTCCGCAAGAAGAGGTGATAAATACTCACTTATCACCAAAAATTAATTAATTATCTATTTTATTTTTACATCAATGGATCATAGTAAGCATGAGTTACTATATATTATCATATTAGAGCAAAAGTCAAAAGATATGCATAAATGACTTTAAAATTAGTTACATCTACATCATGAACTTATGAATTTAATTACTAACATTTTCTAACCTTTTTTCAAGGTTTATCACTTTGAAAATCTATCTCAATTTATTAGGAATGAAGGTTGAAAATTTCAGAATTTTATTTCAAGGAGATTAACTTCTACGGATTTGCCAAAGTAACAAGGAATAGTGTGGAATGACAAAGTTGAAGGCCCAAAAAAGGGTAGATTAGATCATAAAAAATTAAATGCAATGTCTAAAAGATAGGGCTTTGTTAAGCCCACAAAAGGATTGAGAAAGAAGGCCCAAGAAAGGCATGGATATATAAGCTTTGAAAAAGGCAAACAAAGGAGAGCATTTTCGTGCACAAAAAAGAGGTGACGGCTAGGTGACAGGCAACTAAGGCTTTAGGGTTGCAAGCATGATTTATTCACTTATTTATCTCCTTTCTTAGTTCCTTATACCCCCTTTTATTCTTTATTTTATTCTTTAAAAGATGAGTATTAGTTAATGGATGCTTTGGATGGTTTTCATTGAGTTCCTAGAGAGTTGTTCATCTCTATCTCGAATTTCGTATGTCTTTGTGATGACACCAAGGCAAAAGAAATGAGATCTGTATTAACTCGTTCATTTTCTTTCAACTTTATGATTTTTTATTGATACCTTATCTTCTTACAAATCCATTAAATACTTTTTCTCCTCTAAAGATCATGTTTTAATGATTTGGTGACATAATCATCAAGCATAGCTTCGAAAATTATTTTTAAGGTAAACAAAGAAGTTACGTATCAAACCATATAGTTTCTTCTAAGTTTATGATTTTTCCTAATACTCTGACTTCCTTATGAGTCCAATGAATATTTTTTCTCTTCTGAAGACCGTGTTTTGGTGATTTGGTGATAGAATCATCAAGCGCATTACTAAAAATCGTTTTCTGGATTCCTTTTTTTGACCTTTCTATAGACCGAATCTGATTTTATGAGTTACACAGAGATTTAAGTCATTATATTTTGGACAGTCTTATTTTAATCAGTTTTCTATCTTCTGTAATTTTTTAGTGATTTTATAACGTGTTTAAGATAGGTTTTTAAATTTTACAAGACTCATTTTCTATTTTTTTTTCTTTCCGACCTTCCTATGGTTTGAATTTGATTTCATGAGTGAGACATGGATTTAGGTTAAAATATTTCGAGAGAATTTTGCTTAGTTAGTTTCTCACGTTCTGTTATTTTTTCGTAATTTTAAAATGTGTTTAGTATAGGCTTTTAAATTTTACTATAACTATTTTCTCTATTTGTTTTGTTTTGGATTTCTAATTTTCCATCGCTAGTAATTCCATTCCTTAATAAGTGACACCTTGTATTACGAGATAATATTTAAAAGAATTGACTTATAGTTAGTTATCTATACTTTCTAATTCTTTTTTTTCATAGGTTTTAGAGTTAGAAACATTAGGAGTTCATAATTTACAAAACAAATCTCTATCTACTTTTCATTTTTTTACAATGCTTTGTATTTAGATGATGCTTTAACTTTCTAATTTCCCTGATGACCGACTTGAAACCCCTATAATTGAAGAAAGTTTATTCTGGTTTTTAAATTATAAATATTAAATTTGAGTGTCTAAATTAATAACGACTTTAGCCACATCAAGAGGCCGTGAAGGTCATCGCTCCATAAGGAGAGCCTATGAGGGTCATTTGCTCTGCAAGGAGAGGCTATGAGGGCCATTTATCCATCTCTACCACCATCATCTATCACCGTCCTTCATTGCTGTCCACCGCCATCCGTCGTCGCTATCTACCACCTCCATTGCTCCCATCTCCATCTTCCATCTTACCCCATCCGTCATCCTTCACCGTCACCATTTGATGCTACTGCCTCCTCTATCATTCCTACCTCCATCCCGTCCACCACTGCCACTACCTCCTCCGTTGTCCCTGTTGCCGTCCCATCCACGCTGCCACTGCCTCCTCTGTCATCCTGGCCTCTGCCCCTTCCACTACTGCCGCCCTTGCCTTCCATTGACCGCATGTTCGTGCCCTCCAATGTGTCCGCCCAACATTTAGGGTATAAAAAAAGCCCTAAATTGTGTTAGTCTGAACCGCTGGATCAGATTAGTCTGCTTCAGTCTAGCTAGCCGCCTGCACCTGCTCAGCCGGAACCGGTTCATGAAAGTCAATGGTCAACTAGGTCAACAGTTACTATAGGTCAATGGTCAACACAAGTCACCCAAAAGGTCGACGGTCAACAAGTGGGGTCCAGCTTCAACCTACACCCCTCTTTTAGTCAATCACCTAACTTGGTGACAAGGTTATCTCTAAACCTTTCATTTCCATAGTAGAGTAATTTGTTCACCTAGTATTTTGTCATATCACATTGTCGTCTTGTGATTCATAGATAAGTTCATTTATTCTCATAATTAGTAGTTAGTGAGAACTGATAACCTACTTGATTTGTAACTAATTGATTTATTAATTGTAGAGCACTGTAATCATTAGCAATTTATTAATTCCGACGATCTATTTGAATTCAATCTTGCAAGATTTCACTTGATCCTGAGATTCGGCAACTTCTGTGGCGATCCTGAGATGGGTTCCTAGGGAGATGAGTGTACCCTGTTGCTTGTCTTCACCACATTGACGTGGTTGATCTGCGAGAGGATGGCCATTTCCCTCACGAACTCGACCTTCTCCCTCTCGTCCATTTTCTTGGATCTCTTGATGGCGACTGTCTTGTCAGCCTTGTCGTTCTTGTCACTCTTCATCGTCCCCATGTACACCACACCGTGTCCTCCTTGGCCGATAATCGTGGCGTCGTCGAAGTCATCGGTGGCCATCGCCAGCTCTTCTTCCGTAAAAATACTGAAGGTGTTGCCTAGTTGAGAAGAGATGTACTCCAGCAATAACGGGCCTCCATTGTGCTCGAACATTTTCTCCTTCAGCTCCTGAGCCTTCTTTCTTTGCTTGGTGAGGTTTTTCCTCTGGACGCCCCAGCACGAACACGTGATCATTAACAATAGAATGAGAATGCCAACTGCAAGACCTGTGGGAGAACAGCGGAAATGACGACGATCTCCGTATAACAAACAATATAAAGTAAGAAAAGAGGTCGAGGGAGGCGGTTTTCTTTACCTACGCCCAACTCGGGAGACAATGACAAGCTGTCCTTTGTCGATGTGCCATTGTCGAGGAGAAAATGTGGCCCTGAGTTATGTACGATTTAGCTTTTGGCGCCTTTGTCGTCAAACTTACGGAAGTCACACATACCGTCGCATCTTGAGGCGCTGCGATTCAATTGGTATCCGTTTGGACACACACAGGCGTAGCTTCCCAGCGTGTTACGGCACTGCACCTCCGATGGACAAATAGTGGAACCGTTCTTGCATTCGTCAATATCTATATGGGACCGATTAATAGTCTTAGAACGATGTTGTGTTGGCAAATGAAAAGATAAATGCGTAGGAATGAAGTTTTGGCTGAAAAATGATCGCTTATCTAGATTGAGTAAGATGACCCGATAACCTTTTGCGTCTTGAATGGGTTAATCCAATATATATATCTCGAACCGAATGAAAGTGAACTCAACGTAACGTCATGAAGATCGACCGACTAGGGTATTTACGTTGGATGACCCAATGGTGTCTTAACAGACAGAGAATAAATGAGATTATGTGCTTGAGATCAAGGCAGAACCAAATAATGATTTAAAAGCTTTTTTTTGGAAATACTTGACAGATTTGTACCTTCGCATCCCCGTCAAGGTAAGGATTGCCCTGGTAGCCCGTTGCGCACTGGCAGAGGTATCCGATGCCATTGTTGGACTTGTTGCACAGACTGTTGCTGCTGTGGCATGCGTAAGGCATCCCTGCCTGCGGCGACTTCTTGGCTTGCTCGCAGGTCTGGTTCCCTGCAGACCAGTCGAGAACGATTGGAATTTTTCGGTCTTTGAATTTCGTATCGTTCAGATCTGAGATGCTGAAGTTGTACTGGTTGTCCTCGACCATGAACATGTAGCCACAGCGGTTGAATCCCTTGCTAATGTTGTAGCAGTCTTAGGTGTCGATATTGGTGGAGAACGTCTTAAGGCCACTGGGAATGTCTGTCTGGCATCACCCCTACCGGAGCAGCTCCCATTCTGCATGCCTTTCGGACTCTCGCAGTAGGATATGCATCCGCTGGTGAAAAGACCATCCTCCTCAAAAACTTGGAAGAAAGCGCTGGTGTCGTAGCCGACGATTACGAACTTGTTCCTGGTGTGGGAGAAGGTGTACGGAGGTGATCTATTGGTGAAATAGAGGAAGATAATCTCCTCATTCGCTCTCCGGCCTAACTCGTCATAGCAGTCATAGCCCATGGAGTTCGTGATTTGGACTTCGCCATTCAAGGAGATGTTGACGACCTCGACGTTGCCGCTCTCCAGGAATGCCTTCGGAGGGTTGAACGTTTTGTTGCAGAAATAAGGTACCTGGCGTAGGTGTCTTGGAAGTAGCAGCCTTTGCGGACGCCAAAAGGGTAAGGAATGTCAAGGTCGCCGCATTTGGCCTCGCATGAGGGATCAATTGTGTTCAGACTGAACGCTGCTGTAAGGAGCTGCATCATCAGAAATCCAAGCATACCCATCTCTCTCTCCATTACTCTCTCTCACTCGCTCTGGCTCAGGCTCTAGCTCTAGCTCTAGCTCTGTTTCCCTCATGCTTTCTCTTGGCGATTAAATGTTTTCTTCTTGTGGCAGGTGTCTGCAGCATCTGTGATCCAAGCACTCCCACGATAACCGGTCGCTCTATCTCTCTCTTTTTATCCCCCTCTCCCTCTCTACCGTCCCTCTCCGCTGTCTTGGCGTCGAAAGAAAGGCATTATTATTTGAGCAACAAAAGATTCCATTCTCAATGATAGAAATTTGCCACGTGGGTATCAAAAATTCTCATCACACTTTCCAATCATTTCCTTAGAATTTTAGTCCTACGCATGTGGGATGATGCATTTGAAAAGGTCACAAGGGTTCAGCCCGGACGGACTGAATGAAAGGACTTCTGAATATTCTCTCCACCGACCACTACTGGCGCACGACCATACTAAACCGTAACCTCTCCCGCTAACCATTTATACTTTTGCCGCAAAGCATGCTCTTTTTCTAACTCAGTGATTAATTATATAGTCACTCTCTCTCTCTCTCCCTCTCTGTCTGAAATTAAAGGTCCTCTTATTCAAATAGAGAAAAAAAGCCAGGAGCCTCGTGCCCTCAGCTTCATCGAAGTGTCTACGGTGTCACAAACTACTCAGGAGCCTTTTCACATCTAATCTCACTCTCAAACCAAACTCTACTGTCGCAGCCGATCACCACAAGCCAGGGATGTTACCTCTCAAGGGGGTTCAGTAATATAGCCTAAATTCATCTATATCCATGCGCGTTTTTAATCCCAGCTTAATTATCAGAGTCCATCGGGTTTGGATCCGGACTTCGCCATTCAAGGCGATGCCGACGACGTCCATGTTATCTCTGTCCAGGAACGGCTTCGGAGGGCTTGAACATGTTGTTGAAGACAATAAGGTACCTGGAGTTGGCATCTTCGAAGTACAAGCCCTGGCGGCCGCGGAAAGGGTAGGGAATGTCGAGGTGGCCACAGTCGGCTTCACAGGAGAGATTTACTCAATTCATACCCAGTGCTCTTGTAAGGGACTGCATCAGCAGAAATCCAAGCACACAAACGACAACCCCGTCGTTCTCTCTCCCCGTCCACCTCCTCTTTCCTTGCGTCTGAAAAACGGCCCCCTCCAATGACGGGAAAAGACTCCATTTTCTGCCGTAGAAATCCTTCCGCGCAGGTATCAAGAATTCTTTTTTCTATCCTCATATTTTCTTTGAATTTTTGTCTAACGCCTATCCGTGCATTATGATAAGATCATATGGGTCCAGCCCAGCCCGACTGAGTGAAAGAACTTTTGAATATCCACTCCACCCACCACGGGTTGAACTTGACCCTACAAAATCTTATTTTCTTCGGCTACCCGTATATACTTCTGTCGCAATGCCATGCTTTGCGCAAGTCACTGCACGATTTTAGGCAATGAACCCCTCACGGATTTCTCTTTCTGTTTCTTCTGCTCTCAACCCTAATCTATAAAATCGCCACCATCAATTCTGTACAAGACAAACACATCTACCATTATATAGTGATGCTTAGTGTCTCTCTCTCTTTTAGTCTCGCTCTCTTTTGGAGATCCAATGTTTTCTTTTTGTCACAAGTATCCTCGTCTGATCGGCAAGCTTTCGCTCTGGCATCCCCAGCAGGTAATGGCGCTCGCAGACAGAAGAATGAGTAGGCCGCAGCCTAGCCCTGCAGAAGCTAGAACTCAGTGACGATACGCTCCGAAATTAAAAGAAATAAGACCATCGTATGGAAGGGTGAAACTACGATTCTCCTGTTCGAGATCCAACTTCAAGGCCAACGATATGTCGCCGCTCCTTGATTTGCATTTGTAGCTTCCTATTCTGTTCTCGCAGTACTCGCCGCGTGAACATGGGTTCCCCTCGCATTCATTAATATTTGCATTTTCTTAGACAGAAGAGCCGATTAGAATTATCCTACCCTTCGGCAGTCAACTATTCGAAAGAATTGTCATTTTCACTAGATATTTCACCCATTCCGCCGCACTTGAACCATTGATTGAAGGGATCGCAGAAGTCTTACGTTCGCACCCTCCCGGAAAGTTGAGATTTAATCGGTAGCCTGTTCGCCACGTGCAGCTGCACCCGCCACCGAGTTGGCGCAGACGTCCGATGGGCATCGGGCTTTGGACGCATTCGTTGATATCTAGATGCATCGTCGAAGAGTCAAGAAGAACAATCAAATACAGTTTTAAGGCCAAACTGAGGACTAACTATTATATTAACCGAAGCAATCTCCGCGTTTCCTGAACATACCTTTGCAACCCCCTGGGAGGTAGGGATTACCCTGGTAACCCTTGGAGCAGTTGCAGAGGTACCCCATGCCGTTGTTGGAATCGATGCACTCGCTGCGGCAAGCGTACGGGACGGTCCCGTTCTTCTAGCTTCCGTGTAGTTTTGACTACCGATGGACTAGTCGAGAACGATAGGCAGAGTTTGTGCCTTTAATCTATTAGAGCTTAGATCAGAGGGATTAAAGCTGTATTGACCCTGCTCAACAAGGAATATGAACCCACATTGGTTGAAATCCATGGAATAGTTATAATTGTAGTAGGTGCCTGGTGGAACATATACCTAAGCCCCACCATTGAAGACCATGACATCAGAGGATGCTATATCATCTCATCCAACATGCCAACTGGTGAAGCCACCCCACATCGTCGTAGTCAGACCTAATTGAAAGATTTAAATTTTATTTATTATTAGGTTTTATTTTCGTTCATTTTATTTAGATTTCATTGTAATCCTCTTTCTTCTCGAGGCCTATAAATAAGTTTAAGATTTCTATGAACCAGTGACTAATCTTTGGTTAAGAAAATTATCAACCCTAAGATCATACCCTAGGGGATCTGTGTGACCGTCACCACCTGTAGCTGCCACCGTCGCACGGGTTTCACCCTACTTCGTGGTCAATCCACCTATCCATCATTGGTCGCCAGGCATTCCCTCAGCTACCCTTCATGTGCCTGACATTATGTTGATCGTTTCCCATTAAATTGCTAGCCACGCATTATGAATTCTCTTCCACAGATGTCCGCACAACTCATCCCTTCTCATTGCGACTTGGAGCATCCCGTACATAGCGGGTGTGTTTGGGCAACCTGCCCTCCACGCCAGCTTCCAGCCCTCAACATTCACCACACATAGTGCACGCTCTCCTCCAATCATCCTCGGTGTCAACATCTCGATGTACAAACACCCAAGGTCCCCTCTCAACCCTCTCTAGTGATTGTGTGCATTAATTTTATCCCATCTTTCCTTATTTATGTTTCCATTGATATCGAATTTAGCTGTGTTGGCTCATGATCAACCGAATGGGTTGTGATTTCTTTGTTTGGAGGCTAACTAAGATTTTGAAATGTGGAGCTTTATTTTATCATGACGATTTGATACAGCCCTCTTACCCTTGACAGAGGAATAGAACAGTCTTCTCGTATTCATTACAAGCGGCTATAAAGATTCAAATCCGATCGTATGTAAATTTTGTGGCTTATTATTTATCCATAGTATTCCCAATATATTTCATTAGTGTCAATTATATTCATCCTACATCAATGCCGATCCCCGTGGTGTAGTTCCTGATGCCCCTAAGGATTGAAAGCTCGCAGCAGCCCAAGCCCCAGCAACTCCCATTCGGCATGCCCTTGAAGCTGTTGAGGCTTGTGTAGAAGGAGATGCAACCACCGCAGAGGGCCTTAACCTCGACCTAGACAGAGCCTGGGTCAACTTGCCGAGGCGAAGGTGTTGACGAAACTGCCAAGTCAAGGAACAGCTGTATTAAGTGCCGCATGCGGAATAAAATACCCATCCAAGTTTCGCAGAGGTCTTCTACGACTAGACAACTCCATTCCTTGCTATTCCTCTGTACTTTATGCTTCACCCATCTCTCTTCATATTTCCATTGATCCTTCCGCATTCGCGGTTGAACCAACAATGCAGTGCTGCACCGGTGAAGTCGCTTCCCGAAGACATCTCTCAGAAACTCTTATTCATTAAGGAACCTGCTCTGCGGCTAGTTGTTTGATCCAAACCATATTTTTTCCCCGTAAACTCAGAAACTCGTCGCTTTTCAAGATCATATTTTTGTAATCGGACTCTTTTCAATCCTTGATCGGAGGGTCTGGTTTTTTCTGTCCTTTTTTGATTCGAGGATACTTGATCGAAACAGCAGAGTAGAGAATTACCGCAAAATAGTTACAAGAAATGGGTAAAATAAATTTTTTTGTTTGATCGCAGCTTTATTCAATGTGTTATAGTAAGTCTCTTGATAATAAAGAAAATTTCGAAGTATAAAAATACTTGCGACTGAGATAACCACACAGTCATGTAGGTGATTCTACCGTCCGTCCTCTATCTCCAGTCCGATGTGGCTCATTGTGGTTCCCAAATCGCTTGTCGTGTAAGCCATGGGTTCCCTCTCACCCAACAGGCTCTCCGCTTCTAGTGGTAAGCACGGCGGAGCCCAAGGGTGATCCCGAGAGGCTCTCAACACATGCAACGCCGTCACCACCTCCTTCATGGTGGGACGATCTATTCCATTATGTTGGAAAATAAAGAAATAAACCTGCGAGAAAACTCACTGATTTTGGGAGAGAAATGGACGGGAGAGAGAGGGAGAGAAGAAACGGTTCGCGCTCTCACGAACCCTGGACGAAACGATTTCAATTAATAAAATAAGGAGAGAGAGAGTATTTATACTAATATTTAATGGACCGACCATTATGGCCCACTAAAGACACGACACTATGACCCACTAAACAACAAAAACACAGAGCCTAATAAAGACAAAATAAGACTCTTTTTTTGCATTAAATACTAACACATTAACACTCAGGCACCGGCATGCAAGCTCTGAAACCTCCAACAATATCTCCATTTCTTCTTCGCTGCAGACCGTGCTATCCAAGATGTCGAATAATCTGTTTTCTCTCAACGAGGATACAAAGACACCGGCGAGACCCCTCTTGGCTTCGGTATCGATGAGTTCGAATGGCTTCCTCCCTGTGAGAAGCTCCACCAGGACCATGCCGAAGCTGTAAACGTCGCTCTTCTCTGTGAATTGGTACGACTGTATAAACTCTGGGTCCAGATAGCCCAAGGTACCCTGGACCATGGTAGCGACTGCGAGTCCATCGGCCGGAGCCACCACAGAAGCCCCAAAGTCGGAGACCTTCGCCCTTTGATTCTCGTCCAGCAGTATGTTGGCGGTCTTGACGTCCTTGTGAAGTATAGGCGGTGAAGCGTAGGAGTGAAGGTAGGCCAAGGCTTCGGCAGCTTCGGTGGCGATCCTGAGACGAGTCTCGAGCGGGATGGTTGTACCCAGTTGCTGCCTCCGACCGTGGATGAAGTCGAAGAGAGTGCCGCCAGGGACGTACTCGTACACGAGCATAGGAATTTCCACTTCTAGGCAGCATCCGACGATCTTCATCACATGGACGTGGTTGATCTGCGAGAGGATGGCCATTTCTCTCACGAACTCTGCCTCCTCCCTCTGGTCCATTTTCTTGGGCCTTTTGATGGCGACTGCCATCCCATTCTCCAGCTTACCCTCGTAGACCACGCCGTGTCCTCCCTCGCCGATGACCCTGCCTTTGTCGAAGTCATCGGTGGCCACCGCTAGCTCTTCTTCCGTGAAAATCTTGAAAGCGTTGCCCGGTTGAGAAGAGATGTATTCGAGCAACATTGGCCCCCCGTTGTGCTCAAATAATTTCTCTTTCAGCTCCTTAACCTTCTTCCGTTGTTCGGCGAGTTTTTTCCTCTGGACTCCCCAGTACAAACTAGTAATCATTGCTAAGAGAATGAGAACGCCAGCATCCAAACCTGTGGAAGGACAGCGTAATGACGACCTGCTGCATTGAACTAACGAAGTAAAACATGAGGCTGAGGAAGGAGTTTTCTTCACCTATAACCAGCTTAGGAGGCAAGGATATGGGCTCGCATCTTGTGTCGTCGTGGTTAAATCGGTACCCCTTTAGGCACACACAAGTGTAGTTTCCCGGGTTGTTCTTGCATTTCGCCTTGGGTGGACAAATATTAGAATTGTTCTTGCATTCGTCAATATCTATGAGAGAACGGTTGATAGCTTTAGAACGATGTTTGAAAGGAAAACGCAGAATTAAATGCATGACAATGAAGTTTTGGCCGAACAACTCGTTGCTCATCTAGCATAAGCAAGAGGCCCCGGTAACCTTTGCTGCTTTGATGGGCCAAAACAGGATAAATCTTTAATTGATTGAGACACAAGTCAACGAAATCTTATGAAGATCGATCAACCGCGGTATTTAATTTGGATGACCCAGAGGTATTCCATCAGACAAAGAACAGATGAAAGTACTGATTGACAAGCTTAGTTTGGAAATTCGCGCTTTGGACACATTAGTCGATATCTACATGAGATCGTCGGAGAGTCAATAAGAATGATGAGACAAATTGAAGGCCTAACTTAGGACAAATTGCGGCGCATTGATCATATCTTCACAGCCCCCTATGAGGTAGGGATTGCCCTGGTGACCCTTCGAGCAGTTGGAGAGGTACCCCACGCCGTTGTTGGACTCTATGCATTCGCTGTTGTTGCTGCGGCACGCGTACGGGACGGTCAGGTTGTTCTTGGCTTCCGTGCAGTTTTGACTGCCGATGGACCAGTCAAGAACGATATGCAGAGCCTTTAAACTGGTAGAGTTTAGATCAGAGACGCAAAGTTACACCCTCAAGCAGCTGGCCCTTTCCTCATTCTGCGACAGTTGAGAGCAAATGCCTACTCATTCGACATCCCAGCAGACTGGTCTACCAGTAAGTCTTTCAATGTTGCAGACTTGGTAGCCTACAAGCAACCGTTCACTCCACCGGCGCAACCCTTCCCTATGGGGCCTGCCAACGACTCATCGCGGTCGAGTCCTCCGCCGCCTGCAGGAGCTGATGGGGATCAGGAACTGACGATTCGCGGGACAGTACGTCAAACGGACTCTAGTTCTGATTCTCGGGCTGGTGCACCAGCTGAGCATGCAGAGATAGACGTCCCGGCACTTGACACCGTCGCCCGCACAGGCAACCGCTTCCCCCAGAGGACCAGGACCGGGAAAATCGACGACGCTTTCGTCTACTATTAGCCAACCGGCGACATCGTCGTCGACCACTGGCGCTTTCTGTTTCACGGCCGTAGGAGAGTCGAGTTTGTTTTTAAAATCCCTCCCCGGTGACGGGAGAGGGCAGTAATCAGAACAGTGAAGTTTTGTTCCCTTCGGGGTTTGGCTCCGCCACGATGGCATCTTTGTGAGCAGCTTATTCCCTCTCCTACTCCTCCCTCTACATTCGTCCCCTCTTGTTTCCTTCACTTCCCTCAGCGCGCCGCAACAGTCCGGGTCTAGCGGTTTGATGACTCATGAGGCGGCGGGTGTTGACCTGCTCCAATTAAATGGGTGACTCGACGGGGCAGACGGGGAGGCGGGATGGTGACGTGGAAGGTGGCCCGCTTCTCCGGTCCTCGTCACCAAGGTCTGGGAAGGCGTGGCCCAAGACCTCAGAAGCTGGGAGGTCACCTTTGCCTATCGGAGAGTGCATGACAGATGGACGTATGAGCAGGCGAATTTAAGTGTCATTTATGTTTTATTAATATGAGACAGGCAGGTCTTTTGCAAGTGGCACAAGAAAGATTGAATTTTTCCTATTTTTCCTCATATGGGGGGCGCTTGCGTCTCATCGCAACTCTATCAAAAGTTCCATCCTCTCTCTCTCTCTCTCTCTCTCTCTCTCTCTCTCTCTCTCTCTCTCTCTCTACCCATCTGATGATGAGATACCTGACAATTATTGGATACCAATGGTTGGGTATGCTGGCAAGTAGAACGGCTGAGAAGAAAATCATAAATTTCTTCAGAAGTATCCATATTATAATTTATATTCGGTATCTAATAACTGTTCAATTTAACTAGAAGGGAAAAAAGTCAATGATTATCTCGAATTGGAGGTGTCTCACGGAATCTGGTTGTGAGACCTTTTCAACCAATGTTGGCCGCCCCTAGAGATGGGGAGGTCTATCCTGTTTATCAGTGGCTTTTACAGAGAGGTGTGTTCGCATCGGGAACGGAGGGAGGGGAGGAGAGGATACACACAGGAGAAGGGAAGGGCGGGGAGGTGCACCACACGCAAACCCGCAGATGTCCCAGATCGTCTTCCTCCTGTTCGTCTTCCTTCCCGCAGCCTCCACGGCAACGGTGACTGCGAACACACTGTTGCCCTCCTGCAAAGCCAAGTGCGGTAATATCACCATCCCCTACCCGTTTGGCATCGGCGACGGCTGCTACGCCAAGGAGTACGGGGACTTCAGCATCAACTGCGTAAACGATTCTACGGCCTACCTGAGCAACGGCAATACTACGCTTGTCGACATCTCCCTGACCGGCGACTGCGAATCAGGGGTAGGACCGGTTTCGATTGCTATGATGACAGAGGAGCACGTAATTACTCCCTTCCGGGGGTTCATCTTGGCCGTCTACCATATACGTTCTCGCACACACGGAACAAGTTCGTCGTCATCGGGTGCGACACGAATGTTTTCATCCAGGACCAATACAGCGTGCGCTACGCCGGTGGCTGCATCTCCTACTGCACGAGCCTCGACAGCTTCAAGGGCGATAGAAAAGACAGACGCTCTAAAGAGACACTTGACCAATGCAGGGCGGAGCTCTCGGAATTCATCTTGATTTTTATTTCCTACAGCGAAAGCCAAATAACTGAGGATTTCTAAGGGATCCATCGTTGTCCACTGCACAACATGAGTTCTTCATTTCCTTCCGGAGCTCCGAGCTTCAGGAATGGGCCGATTCATTCTAACCTGAATAATGGTTGGCGTTTTGCCCCATCATTGCTGTCAGTCTTTCTTTATGACGGCCTCACATCAACAGGAGGTTGTTGCTCCTGCCTACTTCCCCATCTCATTACGGTTCTCAGTCAGCGAAGCCTCACTCCAAACTCCATTTACAAAATTCTTGAGATCTGACTCCATACCCGGGAGGTGAACCAGAGAGAAGGCAGCCCCTCGCCCCTCAAGCGAGTTTCCCTCTCTGCTAACTGTCCCTCTTAGAGGAGTTCTTTCCGGAGCGGATCGTCTTTAACTTCCTTTTAATTCCATTGACGGTCTTTTCTCTTATCCGAGAAAATCCCTATCCTCAATAAAGGGTATAATCTGCCCTATTAAATTGACTGGTTTGTGTTGCCTGATTAAATTGACAGATCGACATAGTTAACCATGCCAAGTTCTAAGCTAGCTGGCAATGAAGTGGACGTCCATGCATCAATTAAAATTATGATCCTTTTCTCCCCGCTACCAGTTTATTATCAATATAAGGCTACAGTGAGACATCTCTTTATGTTTGATGGTCGTTGCTTCATGTTTTTATTATAATTGTTATTTGTCACAGGCAAAAGAATATGGCAGATGTGTTGCAGAGAAAGTCCCAGAGATTGAACGTGACATGTGTTCAAAGGAATTTCTTGCTCTAAAGACGTGCATGTCTAATGCTGTATGTCATCATTTTATATGCTATCTATGGTATAATCTGCCCTATTTTACTCGCAGTTACATTTCATTCTTATATGTCTTTCTATCGCCCTTAAAGCTTAGGAAGAGGGTCTAATCGAGGTTGTCACTGGAAGGAACACAAAAGGGCATTGGCACATCAAGTTGGCTAGCTAGATAAGGTATCACATTTTTGGAAATTATGCTTAAGAGTAAGCATTTATGAAAATAGTACGGAAGAGCATAGCTTTTGGAATTTTATATCTTTAGTTACTCATTTCCTCCTATATTGCTATGCTGTTAGGCTGGCTTTTCACGGTTTGTGCAAGCTTTGGTGAGACAGTCAACTTGGCCATAGCTCTGGGCAGAGAAAACTGCCTGCCTGGAAAGCGAGATTGCAATCAGGACAGGATGGATTTGGTAGGATCTGGGACACTCTCTCATGTCTATCTTGAGAACCCACCCCTCTGGTGCAGCATTGCTGAAACGCGGGGTCTCTTTCATGACGATGGCAATAAATTACTTCTTTCTCCAACAGCTCAACTTTAAGGTGAAGGTTATCCTACCAAAAAGGGGAAATAGCCACTAGGGCACAATCAACTTTATGGTCTCTTATAAGATCAACTACTGATTATGCGATGCAACAGCCACTAAATGTGGGTTTGAATAGTTCGAATGACATGTAAAATAACTTCTTTGCGCATCCCTTTAGAAGAAGGAAAAACTTCCGTACAGGCACTGAATTACCCTCAAAAGCAAAACCATAACTATCAAAGCTCCAATGAGATGCCAAAAAAGAACGAAAAAGTGGGTTTTTGATAAATCTTATGTTCAATTAATTTAATTCAAAGGGAAATGTTCAACATTTTCATAGTGTATACATACATGTTACTTTATTCGTAGAAGTTATAAATGCATAAATGATGCTTATGAGTTGTGGCAAGCATACTATGTCATCTTATCCTTTGTTGTGTAGATTCCATTGAAATGTATCTTATCAAACTTGCCCTATTTTCATATTCAATACATGTAGCGTAATGATCCAAAAGATGTCCTAGTCTCTCTGTGGTCCGCCTTAAGTAACTGGGGTGGTAAATTGGGCCTAGTTCCATTTACCTTATGTCTTTAGTTAGCATTCTATGAGGAAATGGTTAGGTAATGTTTTTTGTTATGTCAAAAAGCCTGATGACAGAACAATTAAGCCAGAAGGGAGCTTGGAAATCCTACTGCAACACATATTATATCAGGGTACTATGAATGAAATGTGAATGCCTTATGGAGTTTGAAACCATGAATGTAATCTCTATAAGATGACTGCTCTTGGGAACTACTTGACACTAACATGCTTAATGCCTGGGATTGTATCACCATTAAAATGAAGAATATACGTTTCTGCAATTTCGAGCGTTTCTTATTCATTCTGAAGGTCCAATGAGCGAGGGATTATATAAAACTCTAGGTGATGAGGACGGACTAATGGGCACAACTCCTAGATGGCTTCGTGTTACCCCCGGAGACTGTTAGGGTCGGGTTCTAGGCGTGGATCCCCGCCGGTGGCATGAGTTTGAGCGGAAATCCGTGCGAAGCTCATGGTGCGGCATGGCATGCACGGTGAATGCCACCTGCACAGTCGTTCACGGTGGCAGGGCGCAAGGAGGCATACGGCGACGTGGCGGGAGAAGCAAATGGTACGCGCAGGAAGCACGAGGCCATTGGACAAGCAAGAGTTACGAGGCGGAGACCTTACTAGCGTAGTACAAGAACATCTCGGGAACCGAAGAAAGCCGATGTGATGTGGCAGCGTGGGCCCTATTACGAGGCAACATCCCTCCTCAGAGCGTTGAAACTGGGCCACCGCACTGTGTTGCTTACGCCTCTGACGCCGCCCCGCAGTCACCGGAGCCGTGCCGTCACCTGCCGCTGCAGCCAGCATCCCATTCGCCCCCTGTTCTGCCGTTGTTGGTGCCCTTCCGCCATCGTCTCCCGCCGCCGCCGGTGCCCCCCTCCCACCTGCCGCCGCTACAGCCGTAGCCGCCCCGTCGGTTCCGCTGCCGTCGGGCGGGTATTTCCCCAATTAGGGCTTGGCGCACTGGTTCGCGGGACACAGCGGCGGAAGCAGCCCCTTCGTGTCCCCCCCTTACCGGACCGGCCTCATCTGGCCCAGCCCAGGGCGGCTCGAGCCCCTTGGCCTGAACCGGTTCGAGGTATCGGCTGTCTTGGTCCCCGCCTCTAGTCCTCACCGTCGGTTCGAGGTATCGGCTGTCTCTCTCTCTAAATTGACGGGGGTCACAACTCCTATCACTATTGTCTCCCGCGCTCTCCAGTCAGTGGATAGTTGGAGCACCAAGATAATCGTCACGGATGTTTAGGTTAGCCAGCAAGGAGTCGATATCACCCCAAGACTGGGATGCTTATAATCTGCAGGCAAAACGATGCTTCCCAGTTTCTAAGAGAGCTGCTAATAAACGAGATACGGAATTAGTATACACCAAGAACATTATCCCTCACTATCGGAAATCGTCACTGTCTGAGTCTACAATAGGTGAATTTTAGCACCCAGTATGAACCCAAAGTAGGAATTGAGTTTTCCTCTTTGGCCCAAAAGTAGAATTCTTTTATGCATGTAATGCATTTTATCTTATTCTCTCTCCCTCTCCATCTTCTCCCTCCGGTCCGTCCTTTAATTTCTTCTTTTTGACTGTTTTTCTTTCTTTTTCTTGTTCGGTCTCTCCCTCTCTCTCTCTCTCTCTCTCTCTCTCTCTCTCGTTCGGTTTGTTCTTCCGACGCACCCTCTCTTTCGCTCTTTCTCCACCTCCTCCAAGGTTTCTTCTTTCCCATTATCACTATCATTCTCTCTCCCTCTCGTTCTAGGTTCCTCCTCTCGTATGCCCACTGTCTCTCTCTCCCTCTCTCTAGCTTTGTTCTTGTGTCATGCTTAATCCTCAACTAAATCATAGGAGGTTAACTCTGTGATCTATACTACTTTGCCAACAAAAAAACTACCAATTCATACGCGGTGATAAAGTTGGGCATTCAGAACTTATCAGTTGTTATGACCAACACGTTAGCTTCCCTTAAGTTGAAAGAAAAGCCAATACATTTTTACTGCAAGCATATTCTAGCGAAAAAACATGGTACTTAATTCGTCCAGCCATGGGTTAAAAACTCCTTTTCATCTGATATTTCGTTCAGAATATACAGCGTAAGATATTCTCATCGACCTGCTTCTATCTCAAGGATTGTATGGTTCTCCCTACTCAAATCGCTGGTTGCGGCATCGGCGCTGTAATAAGCCATTGAGTGCTTGCAGTCTAACAGAGTTCCCCCCTCCGGAATGTGCTGTGAAGCCCACGGGTGATCGCTGTTGGGCACGTGGCTCATCAAGGCCACGTCATGTCAGCTCAAACGGCAGCAGAGAAGACTGCATTAAATGCGGAGGAGAGAAAGAGAGAAGAGAGAGAGAAGGTGAGACGTTTGAAACGGCCCACGATGTGGACCGCTTCTCACGCTTCTCAACGGCCCAGTAACGGGCAGGCCGAACCAGAAGGGAAACGGTTCAGCTGAACCGTTCCAGCTTCAAGGAGGAAACTGTCTGCACGTTTCCCGAGGAGTCGCTGGCACGTTTCCCGAGGTAGTTCCAGGAGGTCTATAAATAGAGGCCATCTCTTTTCATCTCATATGTAGCATCAGTAGTAGCACCAGTGACCAGAGGGTACCAGAGGGTTGAGAGTGAATTTTCAACAGAGTGATCTCTACTTGTTGGTGAAGAACTAGTGAGTTCTTTGAGGGCCAAGATTAGAGGTCTATATTCTGGGTTCTGGGGAATGCTATTCTGTACTTCTTCTACATCTAGTGGAGTTTTTCATCGCCGCCCGTGGACGTAGGAGGCCAACCTCCGAACCACGTAAATCCTTGTGTCTCCGGTTGTGAGTTGTTCATTTTGTTTCTGTCTTCTAGCTTCCGCGCTAAGTCCATATTGGGCTTTCATCTCTAACAACTGGTATCAGAGCTGTGTTTTTGTTAGTGATTATGGAGACAGGAAATATTTCTCGCATGATCAGCTTGAATGGGAACAACTGGACAATATGGAAACCAAGAATGGAGGATCTCTTGTATTGCAAGGACCTGTATGGACCTCTGCAAGGAGATGGTGCAAAACCAGAGGCGACATCAGTTGATGAATGGAAAAGGCTAGATCGAAAGACTATTGGCTTCATCAGGCAATGGCTTGATGATAGTGTTTTTCACCACGTATCCACTGAGAACTCTGCACATTCTCTTTGGAAGAAGCTAAAAAGTCTTTACGAGAGAAAGACAGCAGGTAACAAGGCATTCTTGATCAGGAAGCTTGTGAATTTGAAATACAAGGAGGGATCTTTTATTGCTGAGCATTTGAATGAAATACAGAGTATTGTTAACCAGTTAACCTCTATGAAGATGTGTCTTGATGATGAGTTACAGACTTTGTTACTTCTCAGTTCGTTGCCAGATAGTTGGGAGACATTGGTTATGTCCCTCATCAATTCTGCACCAGATGGTGTTGTCACCATGAGCCAAGTAACAAGCAGCTTACTCAATGAGGAGTTGAGACGGAAAAACTCAATCAGTTCTCATAGTGAAGCACAAGCACTCGTCACAGAAAATAGAGGGCGGTCAAAGTCAAGAGATAAAAGTCACTCAAAAGGTAGAAGCAAGTCAAGATCAAGGAAGGAGATTACTTGTTACAACTGTGGTGAAAAAGGACACTTCAAGAATCAGTGCAAGCAGCCCAAGAAGAACAAGAAAAAGGAAAAAGATGTAGACAATGAAGAATCAAAAGGGAACACCGTGGTCACTGTTCAAAGTGGTGATTATTTGATTTTGTCTACTACTGACGAAATTTTTTCTTGTGTTGGCAAAGATTTAGAATGGATCATTGATACAGGAGCTTCGTATCATGCCGTACCAAGGAAAGAGTATTTTGCCAAGTACAAAGCTGGAAACTTAGGAGTTGTCAAGATGGGCAACGAAGGGACAGCAAACATCATTGGTATCGGTGATGTCCACATCAGGACCAATCTTGGCTATGAATTGGTACTGAAGAATGTGAGACATGTGGCAGGTCTAAGATTGAATTTAATTTCAGTTGGAATGCTTGATGACGATGGCTTTCATGGCAAGTTTGGTGCAGGTGACTGGAAAATCACTAAGGGTTCACTTATTGTAGCTTCTGGAAAGAAGTACAATACCTTATACAGAATGCAGGCTGCAGGCTGTGGTGATCAGATAAATGCTACAGAAAAGGATTCCAGTATGGAATTGTGGCATAAGAGGCTAGGACACATGAGCGAGAAGGGATTACAAGCTCTCTCAAGGAAGGAAGTCCTACCCAAGTTCAAAGGTATTCATTTGAACCCATATATTGATTGCTTGGCTGGCAAACAACACAGAGTTTCTTTTTCTAGTCTACCTTTGCCTAGAAAGTTGCATGTTTTGGAGCGAGTCTATACAGACGTGTGTGGTCCATTGAGGACAAAGACGGCTGATGGTGCTATTGATGTTCATGGCATTAGTGGTGCATTATACTTTGTCACTTTCATTGATGACCATTCTAGGAAAGTTTGGGCATATCCTTTGAAGACTAAAGATCAAGTTGTTGACGTTTTCAAGGAATTTCATGTCAAGGTGGAGAGGGAGACTGATAGAAAGCTGAAATGCATAAGATCTGATAATGGTGGTGAATATATGGGCTTATTTGATGAATATTGCAAGAAGCAAGGTATTATTCATGAAATGACAGTCCCAGGCACTCCTCAACACAATGCTATTGCAGAGAGGATGAATCGCACCATTATGGAGAAGATCAGGAGTATGCTTTCACATGCCAAATTATCCAAAAGATTTTGGGATGAAGCATTAAGAACAGCTATTGATCTCATCAACCTACCTCCATGTATGCCTTTAGATGGAAATGTTGCAAATAATATATGGACAGGAAAAGATGTTTCTTATAAGCACTTGAGAGTGTTTGGTTGTCGCGCATTTGCACATGTTCCTGACGTGAAAAGGTCCAAATTGGATGGGAAGACAAAGGAGTGCATTTTTCTTGGATATCCATGTGACATGTTTGGTTACAGATTATGGGATCCAGTGAAGCAACAAGTGTTTCGAAGCCGAGATGTAACTTTCTTTGAAGATCAAAATATTGAAGATATAAAGAAAGTTCCAGTGGTCAAAGATTCTGCAGAAGTATTTACAGATTATGACCAAGTCATCCATCATGAGCACAATGATGGAGGGGGAAAATTGCAAGAAGAAAGGGCTGAAGCTGATGCAGATTTACCTACAAGACAAGAAGAGGAGCAAGGAGGAGAGCTACCTCCAACAGAGCCTCATCTTAGAAGGTCTAGTAGACAACATCAACCTTCACGAAGATATCCACAAGAAGAATATATTATACTTACTGATGCAGGTGAACCAGAAAGTTACCAGGAGGCATTGAAAAGTGAGCATACTAAGGAATGGTTGGCAGCTATGCATGAAGAAATGGAAGCACTGCAGAAAAACCAGACATATGATCTTGTGGAGCTACCCAAGGGGAAGAAAGCATTGAAGAACAAGTGGGTTTTCAGATTGAAGACTCAAGAGCATACTTCAGTGCCGAAGTACAAGGCCAGATTAGTTGTCAAAGGCTTCAACCAAGTGCAAGGTATTGACTTTGATGAAATATTCTCTCTAGTTGTGAAAATGTCTTCTATCCGTGTTGCTCTAGGTATGGCTGCCAGTATGGACTTGGAGGTCGAGCAGTTAGATGTAAAGACAGCATTCCTTCATGGTGACTTGGAGGAGGAGATTTACATTGAGCAACCAGAAGGCTTCAAGATAAAAAGAAAAGAACATCTTGTGTGCAAATTGAAGAAGAGCTTGTATGGATTAAAGCAAGCGCCTAGACAATGGTATAAGAAGTTTGATTCATTTATGAATGAAAATGGATACAAACGTACTTTTACAGACCATTGTGCATACATCAAGAATTTTGATAAGAGTTTTGTGATTCTCTTACTATATGTTGACGATATGCTTATCTTTGGAAAAGATTTGTCAACAATTAACAGATTGAAGAAAGAGCTAAACAAGTCATTTGCTATGAAGGACATGGGGCCAACAAAACAAATACTTGGTATGCAGATTTTTCGTGACAGGAAGGCCAAGAAGATTTGGTTGTCACAAGAAAAATATATCAAGAAGGTGCTAGACATGTTTGATATGCATTCTGCAAAACCTGTTGGTTCTCCTTTGGCAAATCACTTTAAACTTTGTGCAGAACAAAGTCCATCAAGTGATGAGGAGAAGGAGAAGATGAAGAGAATACCTTATGCTTCAGCTGTTGGGAGTTTGATGTATGCAATGGTATGTACAAGACCAGACATCGCATATGCAGTGGGTGTTACTAGCAGATTTCTTACAAATCCAGGAAAGGAGCACTGGGCAGCAGTAAAGTGGATATTTAGATATCTCAAAGGGAGCTCTAAAGTTTGTCTAAGTTTTGGAGATGATGCCCCTATATTGGCAGGATATACAGATGTTGATATGGCCAGAGATATTGACACACGGAAATCTACTTCAGGCTATGTGATTACCTTTACAGGGGGAGCTGTGTCATGGCAATCCAGGTTGCAAAAATGTGTTGCTTTGTCAACAACAGAAGCTGAATATATTGCTGTCACAGAAGCTTGTAAGGAAATGCTATGGATGAAAGAATTCTCACGAGAATTAGGACAGATGCAAAAGGAGTATGTGGTCTTTTGCGACAGTCAAAGTGCTATTCATTTGAGTAAGAATCCCACATTTCATTCGAAGTCGAAGCATATCGATGTGCGTTACCATTGGATCAGGAATGTAATTGAAGAGAAGCAATTACAGATCAAGAAGATTCACACAGATGACAATAGAGTAGATTTGTTGACCAAGTCTCTACCTAAAGAGAGGCAAGAGATCTGCCGACAATTGATCGGCATGCACACTCCTTGAGGATCATGAAGACAATCTCCCTTATGAGCTGAAGGGGGAGGTTGTTGGGCATGTGGCTCATCAAGGCCACGTCATGTCAGCTCAAACGGCAGCAGAGAAGACCGCATTAAATGCGGAGGAGAGAGAGAGAGAAGAGAGAGAGAAGGTGAGACGTTTGAAACGGCCCACGATGTGGACCGCTTCTCACGCTTCTCAACGGCCCAGTAACGGGCAGGCCGAACCAGAAGGGAAACGGTTCAGCTGAACCGTTCCAGCTTCAAGGAGGAAACTGTCTGCACGTTTCCCGAGGAGTCGCTGGCACGTTTCCCGAGGTAGTTCCAGGAGGTCTATAAATAGAGGCCATCTCTTTTCATCTCATATGTAGCATCAGTAGTAGCACCAGTGACCAGAGGGTACCAGAGGGTTGAGAGTGAATTTTCAACAGAGTGATCTCTACTTGTTGGTGAAGAACTAGTGAGTTCTTTGAGGGCCAAGATTAGAGGTCTATATTCTGGGTTCTGGGGAATGCTATTCTGTACTTCTTCTACATCTAGTGGAGTTTTTCATCGCCGCCCGTGGACGTAGGAGGCCAACCTCCGAACCACGTAAATCCTTGTGTCTCCGGTTGTGAGTTGTTCATTTTGTTTCTGTCTTCTAGCTTCCGCGCTAAGTCCATATTGGGCTTTCATCTCTAACAATCGCCGGATGGCCCCAGCAAGCGCATTGCCATTGGAACCCCTTTCGTGTGCGACGATCCGCTCCATTCACGCTTAGGCAGCGATCTGCTAGCTCTGCGGTCTCCCTCAGAATCTCCGCAATACCTTCAGCCAGCACCTGTGGCTCCAAAATGTTCCCTAGCTCGTTATGGGTCGACAGGGAGTCAAAGCTCACAGTAAGGTCTCTCTTGTCTACCGGCCCCTGGGGGTGGATTGGCTTCCTTTGTGTTAGAAGCTCGACGAGAAATATGCCAATGCTGTAGACGTCGCTTTTCCTACTGAATTGGTAGGTCTGGAGGTACTCGGGATCGAGTTACCGACAGATTCCCTGGACCACGATGGGAACTATATGTTTCGTCCACCGGTTCGAAACTAGAAGCCTTTAAATCAGAGATCATTACCCAGCAGTTCTTGTCTACTAGTATACCGGACGTCTTGATTCCCTTGTGAAGAATTGGCGGGGAAATGTCAGAGTGAAAATGCCCTTGTGGCCTATGTGACTATTTCTCATGGAAAGTGTCTAACATGAGGGCACTTTCCTACGGTCACTTCTGGTGTCTATAAATAGAAGGTCTCCTCTGCTCATTTGTTCATCTCATTAAAGAGAGTTTTAAAGAGATTCTAAGGAGGCTTGAGAGAGTTTCTAAGAGAAGATCTCTCGCTTGGTTGAGTGAGTACTTGAAGGGTGAAGATTAAGAATTTTTTTCATTAGATTCTTAGTGAGAGTTTTTCTATATTTTTGTCTCATCTAGTCAAACTTTTGTTGTCATCTGAGGATGTAAGAGGTTGACCTCCAAATGACATAAATTCATTATGTCAGTACTCTTGATGTGAGTTGATCTTATTTTTTCTCTTCCTTCAAGTCCTACGGATCGTGAAAGTAATATTCAGCAAGTCTTCGTTGGGCTTTTGCTCTAACAAGCTATTCTTGAAGTGAGCTTCTTACTCTCCCTTTCGTCCATCATCTTCAACTTCTTGACAGTATCTAAGGTGTCATCTTCCAGCCTTCCCCAATATGCAACTATGTGGCCTCGATCAATTATCTTGTTATCAGCAAAACGATTGGTGGTCTTGAATGTAGTGCCTCTACAGTAAATATCTTGAATGTCTTTCCTCTACTTAAATTCGGCAACCTTCCTCCTCTGTTCGGCAAGGCTTCTAGTCTGGCATCCCCAACATTGAAAGGATTTGCACAATAGAAGAATGAGCATGCCACTGTTGAACCCTGCAGAAACTAGAACTCAGTGACGACATTTGCCAAAATTGAAGGAAATGAGAACTGAATGGAAGAGTGAAAAATTTTCTCAATTGAAACCCAACTTCAAAGTCAACGGTATGTTTCCACTCCAATATTTGCACGTGGCTTCTATTTGTTTTAACGCAATACTTGCTAGATGAACATGGCTTCAGCTAGCATCTATCGATGTCTACATGCTCATAAATAGGGCAAGGTTCCAGGGAGACAAAAGGGCCAATTAAAATGATCTTACCCTGTAGATATTTAATTTTCGAATGTTTTTCATTCACCTAGATATTTCACCTAATCCCCAACAGTTGAATCATTGATTGCAGGGATCACAGAGCTTTTACCTTTGCATCACCCCAGAAAATCGTGATTTAATTGATAGCCTTCACGTGCAGTTGTACTAGCCCACCATGCTACATCAGGTTGCATTCGATGGGAAGACATTCAGGCTTAAGTCACAATATCTACATAGCATCATTACATAGTGAACAAGGATGATTAAGTACATTCAAGGTATAGCTCAAGAAAGTTTTATGCAAGTACCACCAAAAGCCACCCTCTCTTAATTGATAACTAAAGTAATATCTGCTGACTTATGGATTAACTCAAGAAAACAAAAACCGATTTTTATCATTTTTATGTACTAACTTGATATCTTGAAATTGATTATATTTAATTTAAAATTAAATAAAATATAGTGCTCAATGTATTGAAGAGTGTAGATTATTTAGATAATGATATAACGTCCATATCATCCAAATTATTTTATCTTATTTCAAATTTCTGTTGTGGATATGACTTTAAGATAGTGTGAGTATAAAGATGGTAGAAACTTTATATACAGTAAATATGTTATTCTCTGAAGAGAAAGTGTTAAGAATTGAATTTTATATATCGAACGGCCTGGGTACCATAAGTGTACAACCACTACAAAGGTCTTTGACCGTGTAGTCTAGAGGCAAATTTTCATATATGATGGTCAACCTCTTGATTTCATCTTGGTTTTATACAATATTCATTTTATATATTCAGATAAGGATAAAATGGTCTATAGTGTTGAAAACTATTCCTAAAAATTTTGAAGTATAAAAGAAATAAATTTTTTATTATTTATAGTCAAATTTTATTGATTTTCAGGATCCACGAATAGCTCGTTAAGGCTCACTTCAAGCCAGCCATTTAAGATATAAAGATCAAAAGTGAGTGATTCACCCTGACTAAAAATTTAACATTTTGTCTAGAGTAGTGTTTAGATACAAATACAATATTCTAAGGTGATGTATGTAGCTCTAACAAACATTTTTCCTCTCTATCAATCTATCTTCAATTCTATAAAGTTCAAGGCCAAGATAAATTGATTCAACAAAGCCATGGACATCTCTAGAAAAGGAGATGCCGGGTGAAGAAGAATTAGATTTTTTCGGTTCCATGTGCATTTTCTTGTCTTTTGCTGATGGTGTGGGACAAGTTTCTATACGCTCAGTGACACAGGCATAAGTTTTCTGCCTGCTTGCTTGCCCGACACACCTGTGAAAAGGGATTGACCTGTAAGCTCTTGAACAAGAGAGGCTTTATCATTGAATTCCATCCATATTACACTGAGGTTTTCCTAGGGATCCATCATTGTCAACTGCACAACATGAGTTCTTCATTTCCTTCCGGAGCTCCAAGCTTCAGGAACTATCCTATTCATTCTAACCTAAAAAATGGTCGGCATTTTGCCCCATCATTACTGTCAGTCTCTCTAGATGACCACCCACATCAACATGAGATGGTTGCTCCTCCTTACTTCCCCACTTAATTTCGTGAGAGTTTGAGGTCATGCTTATTAAGGTAAAGGTTATCTTATACAAAGAGAAATAGTGACTAGGGAACAATCAACTTTATGGTCTCTTATAGGATAGTCTACGGATTACATTCCGCAAAAAATGGTTCATCTGAATTCAATTTTGCCGACTGTAAATTATACTCATGAATGTGGGCCTTGTTGAAATGCTGTTGGGATGAATGGGCCAAGGTCAAACCCTTGATGACTTTTTGATCTAATAACTAGAATGTTTCGATTTACCAAACTGCGATAAAACAGCCACAGGCTTTGAATAGTTTGAATGACATAAAAAATAATTTCTTCACTTATCCGGTTAAATGAGGAAAAACTTCTGTTAGGCCACTAAATCACAAAAGCAAACCCATAATTATGAAGGCTCTAATGAGATGCCAAAAAACTAATGAAAACGTGGCCTTTTGAGTTCTTATGTTCAGATAATATAATTCAAACGGAAATGTCTACCATTTTTATAGCGGATACATCGACGTTATTTTAATCGGAGGAGTAATAAAAGCATATATGATGGTCATGAGCCGTGACAAGCATACTATGTCATCTTATCCATTTTTGTGTAGATTCCACTAAAAGGTGTCTTATCTAACTTGACCTATTTTCATCTTCGTCCATGTGGCATAGTCTTTTCTTTCTTCAATTTTTGGGAATATATTTTATATGCATTTAGCCAGAGTTCATAGAGGATATGTCTCAGTAAATTTTCATTGTCATGTCAAGTAAGCTGAATATGCTAAGAGAAAAATTGAGCCTCTAGTTGAGAGGGGTGCTCAGAATTCATGATGTAGCCATATCTTTGAAGGGTATTATAAATGAACTGTGCTGTAAACTTAACTGAAGGACTAAGGAGTTTGAAACCCACAAATGTAGTCTCTGTAAGATGAATGATCTGGGAAAATTTGACAGTAATGTTCATGATGTTTGAGACAGCCTGACCATCTTAAATTTAGGATATATGTCAATGAAATTTACAGCTTTTTTTGTTTATGCTGAAGGTCCATGGAGTGTTAGACCATCTGGGATTAATGCTTGTAAGTCCACCCTTCAAGGAGTGTATGTCTACTAAATAGTCAATTATATGTCCAATAAGATTGTATATTAAAAGTGGTCTGTCCTTATTGGATCAAGAAAGAAGGGAAAAATATTTTGAGTTTCTCTATGCCTAACTATTTCGGTAGGATCCTAAAACTGCATCCAATGTTTTCATTTTACTGCAACTCTGACCAGGTCGTTCCGATCCTAACACCCAGTCTTATCATTAGATTATGTTAGTTCCATTGTGTCATCTGGAAACCTGATGCAAGACCGAAGACAAACCAAATGCCCGTTCTGATGGATCAATTTTCAGAGTGATTTTTTCAGTAGTTCTGGTTTTAATTAGAAACTTCGTTTTAATATTTGTGCATTTTATTAATGCAGATTTTATGACCCCTGATGGAGTACACTGAGAGGATACAAAAGAGAGATAGAGAGGGGACGACGAAGATAGACAAGGCAGCAGAAGAACAGAAGGCCGGTGGTAGGCAACCTACGTATCACCCTTATGTAATGTAACAAGGAAGATAACATGACAATACTTGAATACAGCAAGCCAATAACAACCCCGAGTATAACAATCTAAACGAGCACATTTTGAGATCACGATTTCCAAATCGACCATTATGTCCTTCCGCAATATGGTGTGTATGGCATTCTCATCGACCTGCCTCGATCTCTAGGATTGTATGGTTCCTCCGGCTCAGATAGCCGCTGGCCACTTCGGCGCTGTCATACGCCGTCGACTGTTCGCGGTCTAATAGACTCTCCGCCTCCTCCGGAGTGTGCTGTGGTACCCAGGGGTGCCCGCGAGATGGCCCCAGCACGTGCAGATCCATCGAAACCTCTTTCATGGTGGGACGATCCGCTCCCTTCACGCTTAGGCAGCGACCTGCGAGCTCCGCGATCTCCCTCATCCTCTCCGCATCACCTTCCACCAACACCTGCGGTCCAAAATGTTCTCCAGCTTGCCTTGGTTCAACAAGGAGACGAAGCTCACGGCGAGGCCTCTCTCGTCTACCGGCCCGTGGAGGTGGAGTGGCTTCCTTCGCGTCAGAAGCTCCACGAGGACCACCCCGAAGCTATAGACGTCTCTTTTCTCGCTGAACTGGTAGGTCTGGAGGTACTCGGGATCCAGGTACCCGCAGGTCCCCTGAACCACAGTGGCGATCTCTGTTTCATCTTGAGGTGCGAAGGAAGAGGCCCCGAAATCGGAGATCTTGGCCCGGTAGTTCTCGTCTAGCAGTATGTTAGAGGTCTTGACGTCCTTGTGAAGAATTGGAGGGGAAGCGTCTGAGTACAGGTAAGCCAGGGCTTCTGCGTCCTCTGTGGCGATCCTCATACTGACCTCCAAGGGGATTGGTGTCCTTTCCTTCCGGTGATGAATGATGTCGAAGAGGGTACCTCCAGAGACGAATTCGTAACATGAATTAGATGCACTTTATCATAACAATACCTGGAGCCTAGAGTCACGACCACCTAACATGAATATCCTCGGTTGCCGTTAGGTTTTTTGATTGAAATATTGAGCTGATGGAAGCATTGAACGTCATAAAGCACGGTTAGTAGCTCAGGGGTTTAAATAGGAGCATGGTTTCGATTACACAGATACATTTAGCCCAATAATTAAAATAACAATCATTCGTCTTCTTCTTTCCACTACCATTTTGCAAAATTGGTCCATCTGACAACTGGACATATCTAACACTTTTCTTCACAAAGATTTGACTGGATGCGTTTTCATAGAACAACCATCGGGTTTTCGTCGCCTTGATCTTCCTAATCATGTCTGTCATCTCCATGAATCGATCTACCATTTAAAACAATCTCCTCACGCATGGTTTTCCAAACTAACTTCTTATCTCTCTACTCTTTCCTTTCATGGCTCAAAAACAGATCCTTCTCTTTTCTTCAAGACAACTTATTTATGTTGACAATATCATCATCATCAGCTTCAACTCCACCTATGCTCAGCATGTGATCAATTCCCTTAGGCAAGTTTTTGCTCTTCGTGACCTCAGACCAGCCCATTTCTTCCTCGGAATTGAACTCATGCCTCACTTGCACGGTGTTCTCCTCTCTTAGTCTAGATACATAACTTCTTTACTTAAACATGCCAACATGCATACCTATAAACCTACTTCTAATCTGTGTCCCCTGTTAGAGATGAAAGCCCAATATGGACTTAGCGCGGAAGCTAGAAGACAGAAACGAAATGAACAACTCACAACCGGAGACACAAGGATTTACGTGGTTCGGAGGTTGGCCTCCTACGTCCACGGGCGGCGATGAAAAACTCCACTAGATGTAGAAGAAGTACAGAATAGCACTCCCCAGAACCCAGAATACAGACCTCTAATCTTGGCCCTCAAAGAACTCACTAGTTCCTCACCAACAAGTAGAGATCACTCTGTTGAAAACTCACTCCCAACCCTCTGGTACCCCTGGTCACTGGTGCTACTACTGATGCTACCTATGAGATGAGAAGAGATGGCCTCTATTTATAGACCTCCTGAAACCACCTCGGGAAACGTGCCAGCGACTCCTCGGGAAACGTGCAGACGGTTTCCTCCTTGAAGCTGGAACGGTTCAGCTGAACCGTTTCCCTTCTGGTTCGGCCTGCCTGTTACTGGGCCGTTGAGAAGCGTGAGAAGCGGTCCACATCGTGGGCCGTTTCAAACGTCTCACCTTCTCTCTCTCTTCTCTCTCTCTCTCCTCTGCATTTAATGCGGTCTTCTCTGCTGCCATTTGAGCTGACATGACGTGGCCTTGATGAGCCACGTGCCCAACATCCCCTTGGTTCCTCCTGTTCCTCAACCACCCTATGTGATGGCCCATTATATTGACAAACACTGGGCACTCTTCAATACTTGACAATAACCAAACCCGGTATTGCCTATGCCGTAAATTGTGCATGTCAAACCATGCATCAACCCACTGTAGAGAATTGGGGATACATTAAACATTTATTATGCTATCTGCAAGGTACGCAACAGTTCAATCTTTTTTGACATATTATGGCTTGAAAAATGCTTTAATAGCTTAGGAAAATAACATAGCTTTATACCTTAAACATTGCCGCCGAAAAATATTTTTATTTTACAATATCTTTAACTAGGTCATTCTGATCCTAATATTCAATTTTAATCATTCGATTATGTCAGCTCCACTGTGATGTATGAAAACTTGGTGCACGTCTGAAGACGTATATCTAACACATCAACACGACGTAAAGAACGTCGATTTCACAAGCAATTTTGGGATCACGATTTAAAATCGACGATTATGTCCTTCTGCATAATGAACATAAAAAGGAAAAATTATAAAAAATAAATATATGAAAAACTGGCGATCTAAACCGGCAATGTTTCCTTCCGCAGCATGATGCGATGGCATTCTCATCGACCTGCCTCGATCTCTAGGATTGTATGGTCCCTCCGGGTCAGATAGCCGCTGGCCACTTCGGCGGTGTCATACGCCGTTGACTGGTCGCGGTCTAATAGACTCTCCGCCTCCTCCGGAGTGTGCTGTGGAACCCAGGGGTGCTCGCGAGATGGCCCCAGCAAGTGCAGAGCCATCGACACCTCTTTCATGGTGGGACGATCCGCTCCCTTCACGCTTAAGCAGCGACCTGCGAGCTCAGCGATCTCCCTCAGCCTCTCAGCATCACATTCAGCCAGTACCTGCGGGTCCAAAATGTTCTCCAGCTTGCCTTGGTTCAACGAGGAGACGAAGCTCACAGCGAGGCCTCTCTCGTCTACCGGCCCCTGGAGGTGGAGTGGCTTCCTTCGCGTCAGAAGCTCCACGAGGACAACGCCAAAGCTGTAGACGTCGCTTTTCTCGCTGAATTGGTAGGTCTGGAGGTACTCGGGATCGAGGTACCCACAGGTCCCCTGAACCACAGTGGCGATCTCTGTTTCATCTTGAGGTGCGAAGGAAGAGGCCCCGAAATCGGAGATCTTGGCCCGGTAGTTCTCGTCTAGCAGTATGTTAGAGGTCTTGACGTCCTTGTGAAGAATTGGAGGGGAAGCGTAAGAGTGAAGGTATGCCAGGGCATCTGCGACCTCTGTAGCGATCCTCAGAGTGATCTCCAAGGGGATTGGTGTCCTTTCTTTCCGGTGATGAATGATATCGAAGAGGGTACCCCCGGAGACGAATTCGTAGACCAGCATGGGGACTTCCACTTCTACGCAGCAACCCAGAATCTTCACCACGTTGACGTGGTTGATTTGCGAGAGGATGGCCATCTCCCTGGCGAATTCCTTGCTCTCTCTCTCGTCCATCATCTTGGACCTCTTCACGGCGACCGCGGTGTCTTCCTCCAGCCTTCCCAGGTACACAACCCCATGTCCTCCTCGCCCGATGATCTGGTTGTCAGCGAAGCCGTTGGTGGCCTTGGCCAGATCCTCTTCCGTGAATATCCTGAACGTGTTACCTGGCTGAGTAGAGATATGTTGCTGCAGGAGCGGGCCGCCATTGTGTTCAAACATCCTCTGTTTGAATTCGACCAGCTTCCTCGTCTGATCGGCAAGGTTTCTTCTCTGCCATACCCAGCAGGTCAAGGCGCTTGCAGAGAGAAGAGCGAGCAGGCCGCCGCCGATCCCTGCAAAAGCTATAAACTTGAGTGGCGACATGCTTCAGGGTTACGAGGAAAGAAGACGATTGCATGAAAGGGGGAAACGGTTATCCTGACCGAGACCCAACTTCAAACGCAACGATATGCCGCGACTCCTTCGCTTGCATATGTGGCCTTCTTCTGTGTGCTCGCAGTACTCGCCGGGTAAACATATTTTCCCCTCGCATTCGTGAATCTCTACATTCCCATCAATATAACAAGTTAGAAGGGGAAAAAGAAGAGCCACTTAGAATCATCCTGCCTATCGGTAGTCGACTTTTCAAGGGATTTGTCATTCCACCAATTCACCCCCACTTGAACCGTTGGCCGTAGGGATCGCGGAGGTCTTACCTTCGCATCCTCCCGGGAAATCGTCATTTCGTTGGTAGCCCTCTGGGCACGTACAATCGTACGAGCCCAGCGTGTTGGAGCAGGTTGCGTTCGATGGGCAGACATTCGGGCTTTGGACGCATTCGTCGATATCTACAGGCATCGTGGTAGAGTCAAGAAGAACGATCAAATAAATTTTAATGCCCAACTTAAGAATAATCGATATCCCTCTTCCGACGGATAACCGAAGCAATTGCGGGATGTTGATCATGCGTACCTCGGCAGCCCCCTGGGAGGTAGGGATTGCCTTGGTAGCCCTCCGAGCAGTTGCAGAGGTACCCCACGCCGTTGCTGGATCCGATGCACTCGCTGTTGTCGCTGCGGCACGCGTACGGGACGGTCAGGTTGTTCTTGGCTTCCTCGCAGGTTTGACTGCCGATTGACCAGTCGAGAACGATAGGCAGAGTTTGTGTCGATAATCTATCAGATCTTAAATCAGTGACACTGAAATTGTATTGACCCTGCTCAGCCAGGAATGTGAACCCACAGTGGTTGAAATCCATGGAATAGCTGTAATTATAGTAGGTGCCGATTGTCGTGCTGTAGCTCTTGATGCCCCTGGGGATTGAAACCTCGCAGCAGCCCAAGCCGGAGCTGCTGCCGTTCGGCGTGCCCTTGAAGCTGTCGAGGCTCCTGCAGTCACGGGCGTAGGTAACGTCGTCCTCATAGATAAAAGCATTCGTGTCGCACCCGATGACGACGAACTTGTTCCGGTTGTGCGAGAACGTAAACGGTAGATCGCTGAGATCAATAAATGGGGTAGAGAAATTATTGTTTCCTCTTCGATCATTGCACCCGTAGGCGGTTAATCCAGCGATTCGCAACTCGCCGGTCACGGAGATGTCGACAATCTCACTAACGCTGTCGCTCAAGTAGGCCGTAGAATCGTCCGTGCAGTTGATGCTGAAGTCCCCGTAGTCCTTGGCGTAGCAGCCGTCGCCGATGCCGAACGGGTAGGGGATGTCGATACCACCACACTTGGCTTTGCAGGAGGGCGAAAGTGTATTCGCAGTCACCGTTCCCGTAGAGGCTGCGGTGAGGAAGATGAACACGAGGAAGCCGATCTGCGACATCTCTCTCTCTCTCTCTCTCTCTCTCTCTCTCTCTCTCTATCTATCTATCTATATATCTATCAATCTTTCTATATTTGCATCTCACGCGCACGCTTTTTCTTGTCAACTGTCGCCGTGGAACACGTGGAACACGTGAAACGGCCTTCCAGCCATTTCCCTCGAGACTACGTCTGAGAATATTGGTCCAGGACGTCTCACGGAAACAGGAGAGGGAGGGACTCTTCTTCTACCGTCCTCATATTGAAGACCGAGTCGATGGTGAACCAGGCCAGCAACCGGTTCAATATAACACGTTTGAACCGGTCATAAAGAAGACCCAAGAAAGGAAACATGAACCGGCAGTACCGTCGATCCACGGCGCCGGTTCATGTTTCCTTTCTTCGGTCTTCTTTTTGACCGGTTCAAGCGTGTTATCTTGAACCGGTTGCTGGCCTGATTCACCATCGACTCGGTCGTCAATACCTGTCTTCTTATGTCCAGTTCGCTTCTCTCTCTCTCTCTCTCTCTCTCTATCTTCTCTCTCGCTGTCTCTGTGCGACGGGGATAGAGAGAATGAAAGGCAGACAGAAGATGGAATCTGGGAATGACAAAAAGAGAGGTAGACTGTTCTTGCCTGATTTCGAGCAACGGGCATCTGGGAATCCATCTCGAGCCAGAGAGGGTTTCCGGCGACGACTTCACGTGAAGATCTGTGGACTTCTTTCTTCCAGTTTGGCAAGCCCACGGCAACTTGGTGCTCTCACCCTCACTTCAGACGGACGAGACCTCGAACCAGACTCCCCCCACTCCAACTCACCCATGCGAAGAGCCAAGGAATCTACCGACTGTTGGACTGCTTTGTCATGGCCAGGGAAGAGTGGCCCAGGTCAAATGGTCAGCAAGGAACGCTTGATGACGCTAATGGAGAGATTATGGTCCGAACCTTTGAGCATAATAATGGACCTCCTTACGACTTATCGAGATGCCCGTACAGCGAAGCCCTATTACGACTATATCTAACAATTACGAGTTATCCAGGTGTTGGGACCCTTCCCTCTCTCTCTCTCTCTCTCTCTCTCTCTCTCTCTCTTTCTCTGTCCGTCTTTGGGAAGACTTCTGAGGAGATGTTTGTGTAAATAGCCAACTGAAAGCACGCTCCTGCACCCTGGGGTCAGCCGATTTTACGAGGTAGAATCGGTGGTCATTCTGTGGACCTTTGTCGACTGCATTGCGACTGCAAGGAATGAATGGTGAATTTCGTGATTGATTTTCAGCATAATTTCTCACCTCACACGAAAACAAGCCCAAGCACCGCCCCTCCCGTCTCGTCCCCTCTTTCTATGGGGCGGCCTGGAACAGGTCCCCATGATGCCGAAGGACACACGAGGCCTTAAGTACACGTTTTCTGTCTCGATCTTCTTGCCGTGCTAGCTCCGTCTCATTTCCTCTAGACCTTTCGTAACCTTCCGTCCTCCCTATTCATGGGGAATAGGGAGGACATGTAATTTATGATGGTTTTCATTTATTGCACCAAAATAATACACCAACTATGATTGGTTTGGCAACGCAGAAATAGAGAACGTCTCTCCTCGTCGTTGGGACCCCCATGTAGAGGAATCACGCTTCATAAAGAGATGGGGGCTTCTGTACTTTTAAACTCTTTTCATCCCTAGTTTAACAACACGTAAACCTTATCACTCTCATTGGCTTATGAATACCGTGCAACTTATATAGCTTTGATTTGGCCACAACTCTCTCTCTCTCTCTCTCTCTCTCTCACCATCTCACAATTTCTATTAGTTTTTAACTATTTTCCTTGGAAACATATAGTAAAATTAATAGGATCATCAGCCCAATACCTCTCATTCAATATTTGTAGAGATTTAGGTCCTTTTAAGCCAAATAGGGCTTAGAACATCTCATGCCTTTACATAAAATCACTTTCCCTTCATCACCCAATTACCTTATGATTTGATAGAGTCAACTTAAAAGATTAAAATTTTTTTTTGATCACCAATCATTGATGAAGTAAGATGATATAGTCTATGCACGATTGAAGTTTAATAGTGATATTTCTTAATCATGAAAAAACTTTTTCATTATAGATCAAAGTGAAATAATTATTTTGATCTTCTCAACTTCCTTTACTTGTAAGGCATTGTCCTCCAATAGGTTTCTGTACTTTTATCAAAAGATAAAATCAAAAAGTCAATTCAAATACTTACCATTTTTAGAACATGTGACAATAACCTCTAACTAATATGAATTCTATAACTTGCTATTCATTATTCTATTTAAAATTTGAAATTTGAATTATAGACTTTTCTCTCATAAACAAATAATTTTTTGTTGACACTATCTTTAGACTGAAATGTTAAGTTGAACGTTTTTTCTATGTAAGCAGTTAACATGTCATCATCTAGATTTCTGATTAAAAACTCATAAGAGCTCATTTAATATTTCAAATCATTTTCATTTTCTTTTAATGATACATGTTACTAATAAATAAATGACTGCACTTAAATAGTTAAATAATCATAAATAAATAAACTAAAAGTTTAACCATCATTTACCTATTAAATATTTATTTTCTAACA
Source organism: Spirodela polyrhiza (assembly GCA_024713555.1). Lineage (NCBI taxonomy): Eukaryota > Viridiplantae > Streptophyta > Magnoliopsida > Alismatales > Araceae > Spirodela > Spirodela polyrhiza. Next base: position 5,229,342 of record CM046542.1, read on the forward strand.
AATATTTATCTATAGAAATGTGGTGCTTTACCTATTTATCAATTCACTTAATCTCAAAGTTAAGTATAATGTCCCAAAATAATAATAGAGTTTATTTATATGAAATATATGAGACATTTATAATAATTTTGTAAATAATATCAAACATGAGTTATATATTTTTTCATATAATTGTAATATCAAAACTCTTCCCCAAGAGCATCAATAGAAACTTGTGGCACTAACTCGTTACAAATGAATCTAAGCTGACCCTAACATTATGATAGTAAGTAGCAGATCGTACCTAATAAATAGAGCATGTGCACGCAAGTGATGCCTATATAAAAAATAAGAGCTAATGACTTGATAGTGCCTTCATTAACCATCTCTATTCAAAGTAGGCTAACCATAGAATTCACTCATAGGGAGAGAGAGAGAGAGAGAGAGAGAGGCACCTTTCAATTGTCTTTCAGAATAATCGAATGCTTTTGACATTAACAAAGTGAATGGCAAATGAATAATTTTACTACATGACAAAGATAGTTTTAAATTAAGCTTGAAGAGCTAGAGAAGGAAATTTCTCATATATTTTCACATCGAAAGAGGTCGACCTCTTCGCTGATCAAGGACATAACCCTTCCTAGAAGTAGTACACAACATAAGCATCTTTAGATTTTTCTTCAATGCTAATGAAGCATCAAGTGGCTGGACCAATATATCAAACATATGACTTGGATGGCCCTACGTCTTTGCATTTAGCCATCTACTATTCAATCCATCTGAACTTACGTTAGTCACCATCATAAATAGGCTTCAACCGAATGCCTTTGCACATACACTTTCCACTCAGACTTTATATAGACGCTAAATAAAGTAAGAAACTTTTTAGTGAGGACTCCCTCCCCCCTACACCTCCCGTGCCCAAAAATCGATGACGATCCGTAAGCACAGGGGCAGGTCCTTCTCTAGTAAACATAGGAGAGATTATGGGGAACAGGAGGTGGGGTGAGCCTTTTTACGTCCTGAAGCAGAGGAGCCTGAGAAGCAGCGGCAGTCTCCTCTTTCGGCCGAATCTGCTCTCCTCAGCTGTCAAGTGCTCGCAGTCTAACAGGCTTTCCCCCACCTCCGGAACGTGCTGTGAAACCATGGGTGATCGCTGGATGGCCCCAGCAAGCGCATTGCCATTGGAACCCCTTTCATGTGCGACGATCTGCTCGATTCACACTTAGGCAGGGATCTGCTAGCTCCACGATCTCCCTCAGAATCTCCACATTACCTTCAGCCAGCACCTGTGGATCTGCCAGCACCTGTGGCTCAACAGGGAGTCAAATCTCACAGCAAGGGTTCTCTTGTTTACGGGCCCCTGGGGTGGAGTGGCTTCCTTTGTGTCAGAAGCTCAACGAGGAATATGCCAAAGCTGTAGACGTTGCTTTTCTTGCTGAATTGGTAGGTTTGGAGGTACTTGGAATCAAGCTACCCGCAGATTCCCTGAACCATGATGGTAATATATGTTTTGTCTACCGGTTCGAAACTAGAAGCCCTTTAATGAGAGATCATTACCCTGCAGTTCTCGTCTAGTAGTTTACCAAATGTCTCGATGCCCTTGTGAAGAATTGGAGGGCAAATGTGGGAGTGAAAGTACCCTTGTAGCCTATGTCCAACATGAGGGCAGTTTCCTATTGTCACTTCTGGTGTCTATAAATAGAAGGCCTCCGCTGCTCCTTTGTTCATCTCATTAGAGAGAGTTTTAGAGAGATTTGAAGGAGGCTTGAGAGAGGTTCTAAGAGAAGATCTCTCACTTGGTTGAGTGAGTACTTGAAGGGCTAAGATTAAGAATTTTTTAATTATATTTTTACCTAGAGTTTTTCTATATTTTTGTCTCATCTAGTCTAACTTTTGTTGTCATCCAAGGATGTAAGAGGACCTCCAAATCACATAAATTCATTATGTCGGTACTCTTGATGTGAGTTGATCTTTTTTTTCTCTCTTCCTTCATGTCATACAGATCTTGAGAGAGCAATATTCTACAAGTCTTTGTTTGGTTTTTGCTCTAACAAGCTATTTTTGAAGTGAGCTTCTTACTCTCCCTTTCATTCATCATCTTCGACATCTTGACGGTATCTAAGGTTCATCATCTTCAACTTCCAGCCTTCCCCAATACGCAACTATGCAGCCTTGACTGATTATCTAGTCATCAGCAAAGCGATTGATGGCCTTGGCTGGTGCCTCTACTGTAAATATCTTGAATGTGTTTCCCGGGCTTAAATTTGGCAACCTTCCTCTATTCGGCAAGGCTTCTAGTCTGGCATCCCCAGCATATAAAGGCACCATACAATAGAAGAACGAGCATGCCACTGTCGAACCCTGTAGAAACTAGAACTCAGTGACGACATATGCCCAAATTGAAGGAAATGAGAACTGAATGGAAGAGTAAAAAATGCAACTTCAAAGTCAATGGTATGTTGCCACTCCTTTATTTGCATGTGGCTTCCATTTGTTTTAATGCAATACTTGCTAGATGAACATGGCTTCAGCTCACATCCAATTAAATATGACAAGTTGCTAGGGAGAAAGAAGAGCCAATTAAAATGATAATACCCTTTGGATGTTTACTTTTCGAGTTAGTTTTCATTCACCTAGATATTTCACCTAATCCCCTACAGTTGAACCATTGATTGCAGGGATCATAGAGCTTTTACCTTCGCATTCCCCTGAAAATTGTGATTTAATTGATAGCCTTCACGTGCAATTGTACTAGCCCACCATGCTACATAAGGTTGCATTCGATGGGAAGACATTTAGGCTTAAGTCAAAATTTCTACATAGCATCATTATAGAGTGAAGAAGAATGATTAAGTACATTCAAGGTATTTCTCAAGAAAGTGTTATGCAAGTATCACCAAGAGCCACCCTCTCCTAACTATTAACTAAAGTAATATCTGCTGAGCTATGGATTAACCCAAGAAAAAAAAATTGACTTTTATCATTTTTATATATTAACTTGATATCTTGAAATTGATTATATTTAATTTAAAACTAAATAAAATACAGTGCTTAAGGTATTGAAGAGTTTAGATTGTTTATATAATGATATGAGGTCCATATCATATAAATTATTTTATCTTGTTTCAAATTTCGGTCATGGATATGACTTTTAGACAATGTGAGTATAAAGATGGTAAAGACTTTATGTACAGTAAATATTTTATTCTCTTAAGAGAAAGTCTTAATAATTAAATTTTATATATCAAACGACTTGAATAACGTAAGTGTATGAGTAACCACTACAAAGGTCTTTGAATATGTAGTCTAGTGGCAATTTTTCATTTATAATGGCCAACTTCTTGATTTGATATTGATTTTATACAATTATTAATTTTATATACTCAGATAGGGACAAAATAGTCTAAACTATTCTTACAAATTTTGAAATATGAAAGAAATGACTCTTTTATTATTCATAGTCAAATTTTATATATTTTTTAGGATCCACGAATAGCCCATTGAGGCTCACTTCTACCAATCATTTAAGATATAAAGATCGAAAGTGAGTGACTCACCCTAACTAAAAATTGAACATTTTGTTTAGACTAGTGTTTAGATACAAATACAATATTCTAAGGTGATGTATGTGGCTGTAACTAAGGTTTTTCTTCTCTGTCACCTATCTTCAATTCTATAATGTTCAAGGCCAAGATAAATTGATTCAAGGAAGCCTTGGACATCTCCAGAAAATGAGATGCCAAATGAAGAAGAATTAGGTTTTTTTGGTTCCATGCGCATTTTGTTACTTTTTGTTGATGGTGCAAGACAAGTTTCTGTATGTTCAGTGACACTGGCATAAGTTTGCTGTCCGCATGCTTGCTCGACGCACTTGTGAATAGGGATTGACCGTAAGCTCCTGAACAAGAGACGCTTTACCATTGTATTCCGTCCCTGTTACACTGAGGATTTCCTAGGGGTCCATCATTGTCCACTGTGCAACATGAGTTCTTCATTTCCTTCCAGAGCTCCAAGTTTCAAGAACTATCGTATTCATTCTAACTTGAATAATGGTTGACAGTTTGCCCCATCATTATTGCCAGTCTCTCTGGATGACCACCCATGTCAACATGAGATGGTTACTCCCTCCCTACTTCCCCACCTCATTTCGAGAGATTTTAAGGTCATGCTTATTAAGGTAAAGGTTATCTTGCACAGAGAGAAATAGTGACTATGGCACAATCAACTTTATGGTCTCTAATAGGATAGACTACGGATTACGTTTTGCAGAAAATGGTTCGTATGAACTCAATATTGTCGACTGTGTATACTCATGAATGTGGGCCTTGTTGCAATGCTACTAGCATGATTGGGCCTAAATCAAACCCCTGATGACTTTTTGATCTAATAGCTAGAAGTTTCGATTCATTGAGCTGCAATGCAACAACCACTGGCTTTGAATAGTTTGAATGACATAAAAATAATTTCTTCGCATATCTAGTTAAACGAGGAATCACCCGTGGGTTCCAATGGCAATGCGCTTTCTGGGGCCATCCGGCAATCACCCGTGGGTTTCACAACACATTCCGGAGGACGGGGAAAGTATGTTAGACTGCGAGCACTCGATGGCTTATGACAGCGACGATGCCGCAACCAGCATTTGAGCAGGGAGAACTATACAATCCTTGAGATAGAGGCAGTCCGATGATAATATCTTACGCTGTATATTCTGACCGAACTATCAGATGAAAAAGAGTTGTTAACCAATAGCTGGACGAATTAAGTACCATGTCTTTTCACTAGAATATGTTTGCAGTAAAAATGTATGACTTTTCTTTCAACTTGAGGGAAGCTAACGTGTTGGTAATAAAACCGGATAAGTTCTGAATGCCCAACTTTATCACCGCATATGAATTGTTAGTTCTTTTGTGGGCAGAGTAGTATAGATCACAGAGTTAACCTCCTATGATTCAGTTGAGGATTAAGTAAGACACAAGAACAAACCTAGAGAGGAAGAGAGAGAGACAGTGGGCATACGAGAGGAGGAACCTAGAGCGAGGGGGAGAGAGAATGACAGTGATAATGGGAAAGAAGAAACCTAGGAGGAGGTGGAGAAGGAGCGAAAGAGAGGGTGCGTCGGAAGAACTAACCGAACGAGGGAGAGAGAGAGAGAGAGAGAGAGAGAGAGAGAGAGAGAGAAATTAGAGGAATGGCCGGAGGGAGAAGAAAGAAAGAGAGAGAGAAGACATTAGAGGAATGGCCGGAGGGAGAAGAGAGAGAGGGGGAGAGAATAAGATAAAATGTATTACATGCATAAAAGAATTTCACTGTTAGGCCAAAGAGGGAAACCCAATTCCTAATTTGGGTTCATACTGGGTGCTAAAATTCACCTATTCTACACTCAGACACTGGCGATTTCCGATAGTGAGGGATTATCTTCTTGGTGTATACTAACTCCGTGTCTCGTTTATTTGTAGTTCTCCTAGAAACTGGGAAGCATCGTTTTGCCCGCACATTATCAGAATCCCAGCCTTGGGGTGATATGGACTCCTTGCTGGCTAACCTAAACATCCGTGACGATTATCTTGGTGCTCCAACTATCCGCTGACGGAAGAGTGCGGGCAACAATAGTGATAGAGTTGTGACCCGTCAATTTAGAGAGAGAGAGACAGACAGACAGACAGTGGTCCACGACGGAACGACGTTGACCGATGGCTTGGACGATCACAGTGGTCCACGGTGGCTCAAGACAGTGATGTGTAGGTTCGGACCAAGGGGCTGGAACAGATGCGGGTGGTCCGGTCGGGATGACCCGAACCGGGTAGGCAGTAGCCCGGGATGCGAAACCAGGACGTTTAGACCCTAATTAGGAAATAAATCCACCTGATGGGTCGTGCGAAGAGGGAAGGACGGAAGGCAAAGAGCGGACAGGCAGTGACTACAGTCCCAAATTACCTTGGGCTGAGCTTGATTCATCTGCCCAGCCCATTACGATTAAAATGAGCTCGCGTCCTACGTCTCTCTCTCTCTCTCTCTAGCTTGCCTCAAATAACGGGGTCCCCTGGATAACTTGCTGTTGGTCGAGAATCCAAGTCATCCCACATTTAGGCGTCATCGGAGAAGATGACCCAGCCCGAACCACCCGTTTCAAGGTTGCCTTTTGTCATCATGCTGATGTTCCGATCTCGCTTTCAATCATCAAGGGCCTTGACCCCAAGCTGGACAGAACCCGGGTCAACTTGCCGAGGCGAAGGTGGCGACGAAACTGTCAAGGAACAGGTATATTAAGTGCCGCATGCGGAGTATAATACCCGTGCAAGTTGAGCAGAGGTCTTCTATAACTAGTCAACTCCATCATGCTTCACGCAACTTTCTTCATATTTCCATTGATCCTTCCACATTCGCGATGAACCAAAAATGCACTGCCGCACCGGTGAAGTCGCTTCGCAAAGACATGTCTCCGAAACTCTTATTCATTAAGGAACCTACTCTGCGGTGAGTAAACAAGACGGGTCGTTTGATCCAAACCATATTTTTTTCATCTTAATTTTTCCCCGTAAACTCAGAAACTCATCGATTTTAAAGATCATATTTTCGTAATCGTCTCTTTTTTAAATTACCGCAAAATAGTTACAAGAAATGGGTAAAATAAATTTTTTTGTTTGATCGCAGCTTTATTCAATGTCTCTTGATAATAAACAAAGTTTCCGCGTATAAAAATACTTGCGACTGACCGCCACGTGTATTAGATTCTGTCATTGAATGACCGTTTCTGAGCTAACACGTCAACATGGCCGTCCTCTATGTCTCCTGTTCATTTAATGCAGTGCATGAAAGGGCAAGCCACGTTAAATAAAAATCTAGTTACAGTCATGGTGCTATCCTTGTCCCTTTTTCTCTATGGTACACCATTTTTGGTGTTGAGGGTATCGCATATCTCGTGTGGGTTCTTCCGCCGCAAGGCTGGGCAATTAGTTTCTTGCCATTTTTTCTAACAAGAAAGCTCCCACGTGTAATCAAACCTGATGATGCGGGGAAACAGCGGCACCAATGAATTGGGATTATCTCAGTTGCGACGCCACTACATGTGCTGAGAGCCTCCCGCTTGGGCTCCGCCGTACTCATCGGAAGAAGCGGAGAACTTGTTGGGTTAGAGATAGAGGCAGCAAGGTAGAATTCTCCACATGACTGTGGGATTATCTCAGCATCTAGTATTTAATACAACTTGCACTGGTATTATATTCCCCGTGGCGGATTTAATACAGCTCTTTCCAGCAGTTGTTAGATTCGTGGCACCCTCGCTCGGCGGCAAGTTGACCCGAGGTCAAGGCCCTCTGCAGTGACGGGGAGAGAGAAAGAATGTGGCGTGGACTTGGCACGTCAGGAAAGGTCAAGTCAACAGAAGCCCGCGTGGAGTGGTCGCCGCCAGAAACCGGAGTTGTCTGGCTTTCGCTGTAGGAAATAAAAATGAAGATGAATTCCCAGAGCTCCACCCTGCAAATGTCTCTGTCGAGCGTCTGTCTTTTCAATCTTTTTCTCAGCGTCTGTCTTTTCTGTTTTTCTTTCAGCGTCTGTCTTTTCCTTCTTCTATCTTGCTCCTCCTGTGCCTCCTGTTGTTCAGCCGAAGCCTCCGTTCGGGTTGTCCTTGCCGACCTCCCCGCAGTTCTTTCGTCTGTGAGTCGGCAGGCATTCTGGTTTGCAACCGCCTGGCCGTTCTTTCCTGGAGGTGCGCCTACACTCCTAGGACAATTTAACGCCCGCGTGGACCACCTGCCACGTGGATGAAAGAAAGAGGCTAGGGCTTCAACAGAAGGGCCAAAGGTGATTCGCATCAACTGCAAGTGGCATAAGAAAAGATTGAAGATATGGGGAGGAAGAAGAGAGAGAAAGAAGAAGGGAGAGAGAGAGAGAGAGAAGAGAGAGAGAGAGGAGAGAGACAGAAGGAGAGAGACAGAAGGAGAGAGAGAGAGAGATGGGAGAGAAGAGACAGAGAAGAGAGACAAAGAAAGAGAATATGCTGCTACCTGTTTATCAGTGGCTTTTACAGAGAGGTGTGTTCTCATCGGGAACGGAGGGAGGGCTTTTACGCGCTCACCCGCAGATGTCGCAGATCGGCTTCCTCCTGTTCGTCTTCCTCACCGCAGCCTCTACGGGAACGGTGACTGCGAACACACTGTCGCCCTCCTGCAAAGCCAAGTGCGGTAATATCGACATCCCCTACCCGTTCGGCATCGGCGACGGCTGCTACGCCAAGAGTACGGGAACTTCGGGATCAACTGCACGGACGATTCTACGGCCTACTTGAGCGACGGCAATATTGAGCTTGTCGACATCTCCTTGGCCGGCGAGCTGCGAATCAAGGGTTTGACCGGCTTCGACTGCTATGACCGGAGAGGAGAGCGTAATGATTCGGTCCCATCTATTGATCTCGCCGATCTACCGTTTACGTTCTCGCACAACCGGAACAAGTTAGTCGTCATCGGGTGCGACACGAATGCTTTTATCTATGACGACGTCATTACCTACGCCCGTAACTGCAGCAGCCTCGACAGCTTCAAGGGCATGCCGAACGGCAGCAGCTTGGGCTTGGGCTGCTGCGAGGTTTCAATCCCCAGGGGGGGCATCAGGAACAACACCACGCGGATGGATACCTATTACAATTACAGCTATTCCATGGATTTCAACCACTGTGGGTTCACATTCCTGGCTGAGCAGGGTGTCACCGATTTAAGATCTGATAGATTATCGACACAACCTTTGCCTATCGTTCTCGACTGGTCCATCGGCAGTCAAACCTGCGAGGAAGCCGAGAAGAACCCGACCGTCCCCTACGCGTGCCGCAGCGACAACAGCGTATGCATCGAGTCCAACAATGGCGTGGGGTACCTTTGCAACTGCTCGAAGGGTTACCAGGGCAATCCCTACCTCCCAGGGGGCTGCCAAGGTACGCATGATCAACATCCCGCAATTGCTTCGGTTATCCGTCGGAAGAGGGGATATCGATTATTCTTAAGTTGGGCATTAAAATTTATTTGATCGTTCTTCTTGACTCTACCACGATGCCTGTAGATATCGACGAATGCGTCCAAAGCCCGAATGTCTGCCCATCGAACGCAACCTGCTCCAACACGCTGGGCTCGTACGATTGTACGTGCCCAGAGGGCTACCAATTGCATTACGGTTTTAGGCAGTGCATAGGTAAGAGTTCCACGATCCCTGCGTCCAACGGTTCAAGTGCGGGGGAATTGGTGGAATGAAAAATCCATTCAAAAGTCGACTGCCGATAGGCAGCATGATTCTAAATGGCTCTTCTTTTTCCCCCCTCTAACTTGTTATATCCATGGGAATGTAGATATTAACGAATGCAAGGCGGACCCATGTTCACCCGGTGAGTACTGCGAGAACACAGAAGGAAGCTACATATGCCAATCATTGCCTTTGAAGGAATAGAGAACACAGCGTGGCGACATATCGTTGCCTTTGAAGTTGGGTCTCGGTCAGGATAATCGTTTCCCCCTTTCATGCAATCGTCTTCTTTCCTCATAACCCTGAAGCATTTCGTCACTGAAGTCTATGGCTTTTGCAGGGGTCGGCGGTGGCCTGCTCGTTCTTCTCTCTGCAAGCGCCTTTACCTGCTGGGGATGCCAGAGAAGAAACCTTGCCGATCAGAAGAGGAAGGTGGCCGAATTCAAACAGAGGATGTTCGAGCACAACGGAGGCCCGCTCCTGCAGCAGCATATCTCTTCTCAGCCGGGAAACACGTTCAGGATATTCACGGAAGAGGATCTGGCCAAGGCCACCAGCGGCTTCGCTGACGACCAGATCATCGGGCGCAGAGGCCACGGGGTGGTGTACCTGGGAAGGTTGGAGGATGACATTTAGCCAGAGTTCATGGAGGATATGTCTCAGTAAATTTTCATTTTCATGTCAAGTATGTTGAAGATACTAGGAGAAAAATTTAGCCTCTAGTTGAGAGGGGTGATCGGAATTCATGATGCAGTCATATATTATAAATGAACTGTGGTATAAACTTAACTGAAGGACCAGTGGAGTTTGAAACCCACAAATGTAGTCTCTGTAAGATGAATGATCTCGAAAAATTTGACAGTAATGTTCATGATGTCTGAGATAGCCTAACCATCTTAAATTTAGGATATATGTTAATGAAATTTACAGAATTTCTTGTTTATGCTGAAGGTCCATGGAGTGTTAGACCATCTGGGATTAATGCTTGTAAGTCCACACTTCAAAGAGTGTAAGTCTACTAAATGGTCAATTTTATGTCCAATAAGATTGCATATTAAAAGTGATCTGTTCTTATTGGATCAAGAAAGAAGGGAAAAACTCTTTTGACTTTCTGTATGCCCAAGGATTTCAGTAGGATCCTAAAGCTGCGTCCAATGCAAAGTCTTCTATGATACTATGCCATAGCTCACTGTATGTCTGATGGAATTTCTTTTTCTTCCTTTGGTGTCAAAGAGTTCATAAAATCACTTTAAGAAAAAAACTTCCCGTATTTATCCGAAAATATTATGCTAATCCTTATGAATCCCGGTGTGCTTGGACACATGCACATTGTTAATCTGAATATATTGTCCCCATGATAGATCAGAAAAGACAATGACCTCAATTCCCATGGAAGGAATGCTTAGTTTGGCTTTTAGAGGAGAATGAAATATCAGCATCAAATGTTGGGACTCTACTGTTAACTACTTTCTGTAAGAAAGGTCTTCACCTTGAGTACATACATCATATGTGCTGACCAAAGACCTTTGTAAAGTTTCACTTTTGCTGTCCATTTCTACTCCCTATTTTCCCTTGCCTCACAGCCCACATTAACATGCTGAAGCTGTAAAATTATTCAGTTTATTATTGGGAAATAAAAATTGCTGTCCTCCCTTCCTCAGCTACTATGTCACACGACGATTAGCCTTTTTTCTCTTCACATCTGATTTTTCAGATGGAATCTGGATGGCATAAATTCTCCAGAATTTCAAAAATCTCATGGTTCTGTTGATCTGACAGAGCACTAAAGTCGAAACAATATCATAAAGTTTCTAAAGTGTCTTTAAAGAATGAACAGTGGGCATGGTTTGGGGGAAAAGCGCTGGAATTTTGTTGGCCGCATACTTTTAGAAATAAATCTCTGTAGTTGTTCGGTTACTGCTGCTTTATTGAAGGTATCAATCTTAACCTGCTATCATCCTTGTATTAATATTCTTACACGTGCGATCTACATCCAACAAATGAAATTTCCTTTCTTTCTTTATCCTCTACGTTCATACTATGGAGCTTCTTATATCTTCTATCTTTTTTACATAATGGTTTTTGACGTAATGCTTTAGTAGCTAACGAAGATAAAATAGCCTTAACACTCTAACCTTGCTGCTGAAAAGTATTTTTATTTTACTGCAACTCTGACCAGGTCGTTCCGATCCTAATACCCAGTCTTATCACTAGATTATGTCAGTTCCATTGTGTCATCTGGAAACCTGATGCAAGACCGAAGACAAACTGATGCCTGCACGTTTTCATGGATCAATTTTCAGAGTGATTTTTTCAGTAGTTCTGGTTTTGATTAGAAACTTCGTTTTAATATTTGTGCATCTTATTAATGCAGATTTTATGACCCTTGATGGAGTACACTTAGAGGATACAAACGATGCAAAAGTTCCTCTTTAATCGCCTGTTCTCCAGTATCATTCTTTCGATCCAAAACATGGACCATCTTGTCCGTACAGGTTCTCAATCCCATTGGGGTTGGACGAAAAGCTCTCCATGGTGGACTAATGAACCCCAATCGGATGTTCAGTTGGCACATACGCTTATGCATAATATTAGAACGTAGCAAATATACAGAGGGCGAAGAGCGATACAAAAGCAAGATAGAGAGGGGACGAAGAAGGTAGTCAAGGCGGCCGAAGAACAGGAGGCCGCTGGTTGGCAACTCACGTATCACCCTTATGTAATGTAACAAGGAAGATAACATGACAATGCATGAATACGGCAAGCCTATAACAACCCCGAGTATGACAATGCAAACGAGCACATTTTCAATCACGATTTAAAAATCAACCATTATGTCCTTCCGCAATAGGTGTGTATGGCATTCTCATCGACCTGCCTCGATCTCTAGGATTGTATGGTTCCTCCGGCTCAGATAGCCGCTGGCCACTTCGGCGCTGTCATACGCCGTCGACTGGTCGCGGTCTAATAGACTCTCCGCTTCCTCCGGAGTGTGCTGTGGAACCCACGGGTGCACGCCGGATGGACCCAACAAGTGCAGAGCCATCGACACCTCTTTCATGGTGGGACGATCCGCTCCCTTCACGCTTAGGCAGCGACCTGCGAGCTCCGCGATCTCCCTCAGCCTCTCCGCATCGCCTTCCGCCAACACCTGCGGGTCCAAAATGTTCTCCAGCTTGCCTTGGTTCAACAAGGAGACGAAACTCACGGCGAGGCCTCTCTCGTCTACCGGTCCCTGGAGGTGGAGTGGCTTCCTTCGCGTCAGAAGCTCCACGAGGACAACGCCGAAGCTGTACACGTCGCTTTTCTCGCTGAATTGGTAGGTCTGGAGGTACTCGGGATCCAGGTACCCGCAGGTCCCCTGAACCACGGTGGCGATCTCTATTTCATCTTGAGGTGCGAAGGAAGAGGCCCCGAAATCGGAGATCTTGGCCCGGTAGTTCTCATCTAGCAGTATGTTAGAGGTCTTGACGTCCTTGTGAAGAATTGGAGGGGAAGCGTAGGAGTGAAGGTACGCCAGGGCATCTGCAACCTCTGTGGCGATCCTCATACTGACCTCGAAGGGGATTAGTCTCCTCTCCTTTCGGCGATGAATGACGTCGAACAGCGTACCTCCGGGGACGAACTCGTAGACCAGCATGGGGACTTCCACTTCTACGCAGCAACCCAGAATCTTCACCACGTTGACGTGGTTGATTTGCGACAGAATGGCCATCTCCCGAGCGAACTCCTTGCTCTCTCTCTCGTCCATCATCTTGGACCTCTTCACGGCGACCGCTGTGTCATCCTCCAGCTTTCCCAGGTACACTACGCCGTGTCCCCCTCGCCCGATGATCTGGTCGTCAGCGAAGCCGCCGGTGGCCTTGGCCAGATCCTCTTCCGTAAATATCCTGAACGTGTTTCCCGGCTGAGAAGAGATATGCTGCTGCAGGAGCGGGCCGCCGTTGTGTTCGAACATCCTCTGTTTGAATTCGGCCACCTTCCTTGTCTGATCGGCAAGGTCTCTTCTCTGGCATACCCAGCAGGTAAAGGCACTTGCAGAGAGAAGAACGAGCAGGCCGCCGCCGACCCCTGCAAAAGCTATAAACTGCAGTGACGACATGCTTCAGGGTTACGAGGAAGGAAAGAAGACGATTTCATGTAAGGGGGGAACGATTATCCTGACCGAGACCCAGCTTTAAGGGCAACGATATGTCGCCTCTCTTTGATTTGCATATGTGGCTTCCTTCTGTGTTCTCGCAGTACTCGCCGGGTAAACATGGGTCCTTCTTGCATTCGTCAATATCTACATTCACATGTATATAACAAGTTAGAAGGGGAAAAGGAAGAGCCACTTAGAATCATCCTGCCTATCGGCAGTCGACTTTTCAAGGGATTTGTCATTCCACCCTTTCCCCCGCACTTGAGCCGTTGGCCGCAGGGATCGTGGAACTCCTACCTACGCACTCCGGGGAATCATCATTTAGTATGTAGCCCTCTGGGCACTTGCAATCGTACGAGCCCAGCTTGTTGGAGCAGGTTGCGTTCGATGGGCAGATATTCGGGCTTTGGACGCATTCGTCGATATCTACAGGCATCGTGGTAGAGTCAAGAAGAACGATCAAATAAATTTTAATGCCCCACTTAAGAATAATCGATATCCCCTCTTCCGACAGATAACCGAAGCAACTGCGGGATATTGATCATTCGTACCTTGACAGCCCCCTATGAGGTACGGATTGCCCTGGTAGCCCTCCGAGCAGTTGCAGAGGTACCCCACACCGTTGTTGGATTCGATGCACTCGCTGTTGTCGCTGCGGCACGCGTACCGGACGGTAAGGTTGTTCTTGGCTTCCGTGCAGTTTTGACTGCCGATGGACCAGTTGAGAACGATAGGCAGAGTTTGTTTCTTTAATCTAGTAGAGTTTAGATCAGAGTAACTGAAATTGTATTGTCCCTGCTCAGCCAGAAATGAGAATCCACAGCGGTTGAAATCCATGGAATTGCTGTACTTGTAGTAGGTGTTCATTGTCGTGTTGTAGCGCTTCATGCCTCTGGGAATTGAAACCTCGCAGCAGCCCAAGCCCGAGCAGCTCCCATTCGGCATGCCCTTGAAGCTGTCGAGGCTCGTGCAGTAGGAGATGCAGCCACCGGCGTAGCGCACGCTGTATTGGTCCTGGATGAAAACATTCGTGTCGCACCCGATCACGACGAACTTGTTCCGGGTGTGCGAGAACGTATACGGAAGATTGCCGAGACGAAACCACGGGCGGGCGAAATCATGTTCTCCTCCCTGATCATAGCAGTCATAGCCAGTAAAGCCAGCGATTCGCAGCTCGCCGTTCAAGGAGATGTCGACAAGCGTAATATTTCCGTTGCTCAAGTAGGCCGTAGAATCGTCCGTGCAGTTGATGCTGAAGTCCCCGTACTCCTTGGCGTAGCAGCCGTCCCCGATGCCGAACGGGTAAGGGATGGTGATATTACCGCACTTGGCTTTGCAGGAGGGCGATAGTGTATTCGCAGTCACCGTTCCCGTAGAGGCTGCGGTGAGGAAGACGAACACGAGGAACCCGACCTGCGACATCTGCGTGTGTGTGTGTGGTGCACCTCCCTGCCCTTCCCTTCCCCTGTGCGTTTCCTCTCCTTCCCTCCCTCCGTTCCCGATGCGAACACACCTCTCTGTAAAACAGGATAGACCTCCCCATCTCTACGGGCCTTCTATTGATGGAAACGGAGACGGGAGGCCAACATTGGTTGAAAAGGTTTCACAACCAGATTCCGTGAGACACCTCCAATTCGAGATAACCGTTGACCTTTTTCCCTTCTAATTAAATTGAGTGGTTATTAAATGTCGAATATAAATTATAATATGGATACTTCTGAAGAAATATATAATTTTCTTCTCAGCCGTTCTACTTGCCTGCATACTCCAATAATTGTCAGGTACCTCAACATCAGATGGGCGCAGAGAGAGAGAGAGAGAGAGAGAGAGAGAGGATGGAACTTTTGTCCCTTTCGCCCTTCTGTTGAAGCCCTAGCCTCTTTCTTTAATCTACGTGGCAGGGGGTCCACGCGCCATTCAATCGCCGATGGGCCGTAGGAGTGTAGGCCCACCTCAAGGAACGAACGGCCAGGCGGTTGCAAACCAGAATGCCTGCCGACTCACAGACGAAAGAACTGCGGGGAGGTCGGCAAGGACAACCCGAACGGAGGCCTCGTCCTTTCTCTCTCTAGGTTGCTGGTCTAAGGTAGGTTAGTCCTTTCCTCATCTTAGTCCTCTCTCTCTCTCGCTCGGTCTGTTCGACGCGGAGAGAAAGATAGAAAAGAGAGACGCTCGAAAGAGACGCTTGACCTATACAGGGTGGAGCTCTGGGAATTCATCTTGATTTTTATTTCCTACAGCGAAAGCCAAACAACTCCGGTTTCTGGCGGCGACCATTCCACGCGGGATTCCATTGACTTGAGTTTTCCTGACGTGCCAAGTCTACGCCACATTGTTTCTCTCTCCCCGTCACTGCAGAGGGCCTTGACCTCGGGTCAACTTGCTGCCGAGCGTAGGTGCCACGAAACTACCAACTGCTGGAAAGAGTTGTATTAAATCGGGCACGCGGGATATAATACGCGTGCGAGCTGTATTAAATACTAGACTACTGAGATAATCCCACAGTCATGTGGAGAATTCTACGTTCCTGCCTCTATCTCTAAGCCAACAAGTTCTCTGCTTCGTCCGATGAGTATGGCGGAGCCCAAGGGAGGGCGCTCCAGGGAGGCTCTCAGCATATGTAGTGGCGTCGCAACTGGGATAATCCCAATTCATTGGTGCCGCTGTTTCCCCGCATCATCAGGTTTGATTACACGTGGGAGCTTTCCTGTTAGGAAAAATGGCAAAAATATGATTGCCAAGTGTTGCATGCGGCACTTAATACACCTGTTCCTTGACTTGACAGTTTCGTCGCCACCTTCGCCTCGGCAAGTTGACCCGGGTTCTGTCCAGCTTGGGGTCAAGGCCCTTGATGATTGAAAGCGAGATCGGAACATCAGCATGATGACTAAGGGCAACCTTGAAACGGGTGGTTCGGGCTGGGTCATCTTCTCCGATGACGCCTAAATGTGGGATGACTTGGATTCTAGACCAACAGCAAGTTATCCAGGGGACACCGTTATTTGAGGCAAGCAAGAGATAGCGAGTGACAGAGAGAGAGAGAGAGAGAGAGAGAGAGAGAAACGCAGGACGCGAGCTCATTTTAATCGTAATGGGCTGGGCAGATGAATCAAGCTCAGCCCAAGGTAATTTGGGCCTACAGTCACTGCCTGTCCGCTCTTTGCCTTCCGCCCTTCCCTCTTCGCACGACCCATCAGGTGGATTTATTTCCTAATTAGGGTCTAAACGTCCTGGTTTAGACACCGTGGACCACCCGGTTCGGGTCATCCCGACCGGACCACCCCGCATCTGTTCCAGCCCTATGGTCCGAACCTACACAACTGTTTTCGGCCATCGTGGACCACTGTGCTCGTCCAAGACATCGGTCAACGTCGTTCCACCGTGAACCACTCTCTCTCTCTCTCTCTCTCTCTCTCTCTCTCTAAATTGACGGGTCACAACTCCTATCACTATTGTCTCCCGCACTCTTCCGTCAGTGGATAGTTGGAGCACCAAGATAATCGTCACGGATGTTTAGGTTAGCCAGCAAGGAGTCGATATCACCCCAAGACTGGGATGTTTATATTCTGCAGGCAAAACGATGCTTCCCAGTTTCTAAGAGAGCTGCTAATAAACGAGATACGGAATTAGTATACAACAAGAACATTATCCCTCACTATCTAAGTCTACAATAGGTGAATTTTCGCACCCAGTATGAACCCAAAGTAGGAATTGGATTTCCCTCTTTGGCCCAACAGTAGAATTCTTTATGCATGTAATGCATTTTATCTTATTCTCCGTCCCTCTCTCTCTTCTCCCTCCGGCCATTCCTCTAATCTCTTTCTCTCTCTCTCTCTCTCTCTCTCTCTCTCGTTCGGTTTGTTCTTCCGACGCACCCTCTTTTTCGCTCTTTCTCCGCCTCCTCCTAGGTTTCTTCTTTCCCATTATCACCATCATTCTCTCTCCCTCTCGCTCTAGGTTCCTCCTCTCGTATGCCCACAGTCTCTCTCTCTCTCCCTTTCTCTTGGTTCGTTCTTGTGTCTTACTTAATCCTCAACTAAATCATAGGAGGTCAACTCTGTGATCTATACTATTTTGCCCACGAAAAAACTACCAATTCATGTGCGGTGATAAAGTTGGCCATTCAGAACTTATCCGGTGTTATTACCAACAAACACGTTAGCTTCCCTCAAGTTAAAGGAAAAGTCATACATTTTTACTGCAAACAATATTCTAGCGAAAAAACATGGTACTTAATTCGTCCAGCTATGGGTTAAAAACTCCCTTTTCGTCTCATATTTCGTTCAGAATATACAGCGTAAGATATTCTCATCGACCTGCCTCTATCTCAAGGATTGCATGGTTCTCCCTGTTCAAATCGCTGGTCGCGGCATCGGCGCTGTAATAAGCCGTCGAGTGCTCGCAGTCTAAGAGACTTTCGCCCTCCTCCGGAATGTGCTGTGAAACCCACGGGTGATCGCCGGATGGCCCCAGCAAGCGCATTGCCATTGGAACCCACCCCTTTCATGTGCGACGATTCACTCCCTTTACACTTAGGCAGCGATCTGCTAGCTCCGCAATCTCCCTCAGAATCTCAGCATTACCTTCGGCCAGCACCTGTGGCTCCAAAATGTTCTCCAGCTTTTCTTGGCTCGACAGGGAGTCAAAGCGCACAGCAAGGGCTCTCTTGTCTACCGGCCCCTGGGGGTGGGGTTGGATTGGCTTCCTTTGTGTCAGAAGCTCGACGAGGAGTATGCCAAAGCTGTAGACGTCGCTTTTCTCGTTGAACTGCTGTGTTTTAGGCAGCTTATATCCTTTAATGAAAGGAAATATTTTCCGTTGCCCAAGGTTGTTCCTGCACATTTGCACCAAAAGTGTTATATAGGGTAAAGCTTAAAGGCAGACAGAAATGCTTTCAGCACAAAAAACTGGAAAACAAGGCAATATATAAGTAAAACAGAGGCATATAACTCGACCCAAATGTTAAGTGTTTTGAATAATATAGTTATTTCAAATTATTTTCTGAAGCATGAGACAAATTACACTTCCAAATTATTCAAAGCTGAACTTGACATCATCAAAACCTTCTGGAATACACAGTCAAATGTCTACGTATAAGACTGGAATGTCCCTCGTAGAAATGATACAGCCAGTCGCAAAAGATCATTTACATTTAAAATCAAATGTTAGGCTTCTGAAGGAAACTAAGAAAAAATGACCCAAAACTCATAGAATCCCGGACAGCATTGAATTGAGGAAGCACTTAGCAAGACAGAAAAAATACAAAAATAGACGAATCCCCAGAGCATGCATTAAAACAGAAAGCCAGCAGACTACAGAGATGTTTGAATTACCTGTCAGTATAAATGCCGGGAACTGATCTCAGAATAAACTGCAACCTGAACAGCATAGATGCTGTCAGTGCTGATGAAGAAGGTGGGGCAGAATCCATATTCCCACTGGGTCGCCTTCCCATACCGGGACTCCCAACTTGTATGCCGTTTCGATTGCTGCTTTTACTGGTAGACTTCTCGACTCCAGATTGTATTGAACTTCCTTGCTTGACACCGCATACAAGGGAATTAATATCTTGATCTAGAAGACACATTTCCTTTATCAACTCCGAGTCGCGAGTCGTCAAACCGCTAGACCCGGACTGACCGTTAGATACGGACGTCGGGCCCAGTCGCCGACTGGTTGTGTCGCCGCCGTTGCCGACGAGACTGGCGACACAACCAGAAAGCTGAAGAGACGAGAGAAGGCTGGCGGCGGAGATGCCGGGAAGGTCGTGGAAGCGTCCGTCCAATTTGTTGGAGACAAGCTTGACAGTTAGGTGGGATTTCCGTAACGATAGAGCGTTACAATGTAACGCCTCCATTGAAGCCTATAAATAGGCATGTAACCCTCGAGTTGAAAAGAGTTGCATTTGAATTTGTTCCCGTTTTCTGATTTCTCCGTCCATCAGGGCGGCGGGCTCCTCCCGTCACCCTGCCCCTCTCTCTCTTTCCCCTTCTTGATTCCTACACAATTGATGCCAATCACCTTTCGCCTCTTTCTTTCATCCACGTGGCAGGGGGTCCACGCGGGCATTCAAGAGTCTACGCCACATTGTTTCTCTCTCCCCGTCACTGCAGAGGGCCTTGATCTCGGGTCAACTTGCCGAGCGAGGGTCCGAACCTACACATCACTGTCTTCTCTCTCTCTCATCGACGTTTATCTATCTTTTCATCTCCTCTCTCTCTCTCTCTCTCTCTCCCCTGTGTGCTCTTGCTAGCTCTCTCTCGCCGCAGAACTAACGGGGATCAATTGGAGACCGACACGGCCTTCGCGTAGATATCGACATGGCCTTTCCGGGTTGACTTGACTCCTATCATGGCCTTCGCCTAGATATCGACACCGCACTTTCCGCCGTTGGCGGAGCCATCCTTTTGTAGGAAAAGTTGACCGGAAAGATGGAGAGAAACGGGCAGGAGAAGCGAAGAGGAGTTCGGCGCACAGACAGACCCCCCAAAACCGTAATCTCTCAAGAAAACTGTTCACAACGAGGAAAGAGCGAAAAAGAGGCTCAACAAGATAGAAATGAAAAAAAGAACCTGGAGAGGGTAACTAAGTAAGATCGACAGGAGGCGTTTGACAGGAATAACAAGAACCCTTAATCACCTATGGCTTTCTTGAAATTTTTACCGCGGACTTTACTCCAATGAAAAATATATGGCACTTAATTCGCAAAGTATTGACTCAAAACTCCAATCCTTATCTGATCTTTCCTTCTGATTATGCCAGCTTAAGGCATTGTGATCGCCTTGCCTCCATTTCGAGGATCGTATGCTCCTTCCTGCTCAAATACGGCCTTGATTATTAGCGGTCTAATAGACTCTCCGCCTCCTCTGGAATGTGCTGTGGAACCCAAGGGTGCTCGCGAGATGGCCCCAGCATGTGCAAAGCCATCGAAACCTCTTTCATGGCGGGACGACCCGCTCCCTTCACGCTTAGGCAGCGACCTGCGAGCTCCGCGATCTCCCTCAGCCTCTCCTCATCACCTTCCGCCGAGACCTCTGGGTCCAAAATGTTATCCAGCCTGTCTTGGCTCAACAAGGACACAAAGCTCTCGGCGAGGCTCCTCTCGTCTTCCGGGCCCTGCAGGTGAAGCGGCTTCCTTCGCGTCAGAAGCTCCACGAGGACCACCCCGAAGCTGTAGACGTCGCTTTTCTCGCTGAATTGGTAGGTCTGGAGGTACTCGGGATCGAGGTACCCGCAGGTCCCCTGAACCACGGTGGCGATCTCTATTTCATCTTGAGGTGCGAAGGAAGAGGGCCCGAAATCGGAGATCTTTGCCCGGTAGTTCTCGTCTAGCAGTATGTTAGAGGTCTTCACGTCCTTGTGAAGAATTGGAGGGGAAGCGTAGGAGTGCAGGTAAGCCAGGGCTTCTGCGACCTCTGTGGCGATCCTCATACTGACCTCGAAGGGGATTAATCTCCTTTCCTTTCGGCGATGAATGAGGTCAAATAGCGTACCTCCGGGGACGAATTCGCAGACCAGCATGGGGACTTCCACTTCTACGCAGCAACCCAGAATCTTCACCACATTGACGTGGTTGATTTGTGAGAGGATGGCCATCTCCCGGGCGAACTCCTTGCTCTCTCTCTCGTCCATCATCTTGGACCTCTTCACGGCGACCGCGGTGTCATCCCCCAGCCTTCCCAGGTAGACCACCCCATGGCCTCCTCGCCCGATGATCTGGTCGTCAGCGAAGCCGCTGGTGGCCTTGGCCAGATCCTCTTCCGTGAATATCCTGAACGTGTTACCTGGCTGAGAAGAGATATGCTGCTGCAGGAGCGGGCCGCCATTGTGCTCGAACATCCTCTGTTTGAAATAGGCAACTTTTCTTTTCTGATCGGCAACGTTTCTTCTCTGGCATTCCGACCAGGTAACGGCGCTTGCAGACAGAATAACGAGTAGGCCGCCAGAGAGCCCTGTAAAACAAGTCCTCACTGACGACATGCTCCAGAAGTAGAGGAAAGCAGGCGATTGCATGAAAGGGAAAAGGGATTCTCCTGACCGAGAACCAACTTCAAAGGCAACAATATGTCGCCGCTCCTTGATTTGCATATGTGGCCTCCTTCTGTGTTCTCGCAGTACTCGCCGGGTGAGCATGGGTCCCCCTTGCACATGCAGACGTAACCTCCGAACGTGTTGGAGCAGGTTGTGTTCGATGGGCAGACATTCGGGCTTTGGACGCATTCATCGATATCTACAGGCATCGGCGGCGGTAGAGTCAAGAAGAACGATCAACTAAATTTTAATGCCCAACTTAAGAATAATCGATATCCCCTCTTCCGACAGATAACCGAACAAATTGCGGGATATTGATCATGCGTACCTTGGCAACCCCCTTGGAGGTACGGATTGCCTTGGTAGCCCTCCGAGCATTTGCAGAGGTACCCCATGCCGTTGTTGGACTCGATGCACTCGCTGTTGTCGCTTCGGCACGCGTACGGCACGGTCAGGTTGTTCATGACTTCCTCGCAGGTTTCACTGCCGATGGACCAGTCGAGAACGATGGGCAGAGTTTTTGTCTTTTAATCTATCAGAGCTTATCTGAGAGGAATTAAAGCTGTATAGATCCTGCTGAGCCAGAAATTTGAATCCACAGCGGTTGAAATCCCTGGAATAGGTGCCGATTGTCGTGTTGTAGCTCTTGATGCCCCTGGGGATTGGAACCTCGCAGCAGCCGGATCCTAAGCATCTGCCGATTGTCGTGCTGAAGCTCGTAAAAATGTACGAGCTTTCGCAGACAGAAGAGCAGCCACTGGCGTTGAGCAGGGCGTCGCTGCCCTGGATGATGCCATTCGTGTTGCACCCGACGACGACGAACGTCTTCCGGGAGTGCGGGAACGTATACGGTAGATTGCCGAGGGCAAACCAGGGGAGGGAGTAATTACGTGCTCCTCCCTGATTATAGCAATCGTAGCCGGTTCTACCCTAGATTCGCAGCTCGCCCGTCAAGGAGATGTCGACAAGCTCAATATTGCCGAACAAAACTAATCGTATGGACATTTTAAGATACCATCCCAAGATAAACAAACCAAATGTTAGGCTTCTGAAGGAAACTAAGAAAAAATGACCCGAAACTCATAGAATCCCGGACAGCATTGAATTGAGGAAGCACATAGGAAGACAAAAAATAAAAAGATAAGACGAATCCCCAGAGCATGCATTCAAAGGGAAAGCCAGCAGACTACAGAGATGTTTGAACTACAGCGATGTCAGTATAAATGCTGGGAACTGATCTCAAAATAAACTGCAACCTCAACCACATAGATGCTGTCAGTGCTGATGAAGAAGGTGGGGCAGAATCCATATTTCCACTGGGTCGCCTTCCCATACCAGGACTCCCAACTTGTATGCCTTTTCGATTGCTGCTTTTACTGGTAGAATTCTCGACTCCAGATTGTATTGAACTTCCTTGCTTGACACCGCATACGAGGGAATTAATATCTTGATCTAGAAGACACATTTCCTTTATCAACTCCGAGGCAAATGTATCCCGCGCATCACTGGAACTCCTGTCCATACTCTCCCCGTCACTGCAGAGGGATATGCATCCGCTGGAGAATCTCACTTCGCCCTGACCCTCGAGCAATGCCCTGGTGTCGCAGCCGACGACCACGAACCTGTTCCTGGTGTGGGAGAAGGTGTACTGGGCTGATTCAATGGTGAAACTGTTCGTCGTATTCCCAGCCCTCTGCCCTGATATCTTATAGCAGTCATGGCCAATCGAGTTCTTGATCCGGACTTGGCCATCCAGGGAGATATTGATAACCTCAATGTTACCTTTGCCCAGGTACGCCTTAGGAGGTGTAGCCGTTTGGTCGCAGCGAATGTCGTATTCGCCGTTGGGATCATCAAGGTAGCAACCTTTGCGGACGCCGACAGGGCAGGGGATCTCGACGTCGCCGCACCTGGCTTCGCAGGAGGGATTCAGCGTGTTCAGGCCGAGCGCTGCTGTGACAAGGAGCTGCATCGTCACGAATCCGAGCACGCCCATCTCTCTCCCCATAGCTCCCTCTCTCGCTCTCTCTGGGAGATTATACGCTCCTTTTGAGTCAAATATCTTCAGCAGTTGATATCCAACGCACCCGCCACAACCCCGTCCCCACCCTCCTCCCGAATCCTCTCTCTCTCTCTCTCTCTCGCTCTCTCTCTCATCATCACGTCTTGCATCATTTCTCCTTCATGCACTTTCCACTGTTGACGGAGCCATCCTTTTGTAGGAAAAGTTGACCGGAAAGATGGAGAGAAACGGGCAGGAGAAGCGAAGAGGAGTTCGGCGCACAGACAAACCCCCCAAAATCGTAATCTCTCAAGAGAACTGTTCACAACGAGGAAAGAGGGAGAAAGAGGCTCAACAAGATAGAAATGAAAAAAAAAACCTGGAGAGGGTGACTATGTCGAAGTTCTTGGAGTTTTTTTTTTATTTTCTCAAGTTTATAACAATTAACCCTTCTTACGACAATAGTAGTGAAAACTTATTTCTTATTCTTTTTATATGAAACTTGACTCACCTTTGTTTCCCTTATGATGGTTTTTCTCCTTAGACTTGCTTTTAGCAATAAAACCTTCACATTTTTATCCTCCCAAAATGACTTTAGTATCTTTGTCAATCAGTTCTTTTGACAAGAAAGAAGATTCAACATCTTTGATAGACATAGTATCTTTGGCATTTATCAACGTTTCTCAAAAAAATTATGCGAAGTTGGTAAGGAATAAAGCAAAAAAATGGCTTGGTCTTTTTCTTTCACTCTTTCATTAATATTTTCTACATCCAGTAAAACAAAACTGAACTCATTAAGATGAAATTTAATCGATGTACCTTCTTTCAAGAAGTAAAACAGATTTAGAAAACAAATTGCAAATCAAAAGAGCTAGATCTCGACAATGATAGAAGACAAACCTTCCCAGAAGGTGACCGAGACCACAAGCATATGCATCAATAGATCTGTTGTCTCAAATGAAAATGAAGAACCAAGCGGCTACACCAAAATATCAACCTTATGACCTAGAAGGGTCTACGTCATTGCATTTAAGCATCTTCTATTCAATCCATATGAACTTATAACTATCACTATCATACATAGGCTTCAACCACGTGCGTACGTATACACCTGTCGCTCCAATTTTACTGAAGACTTTCGCCTCCGCCCCCCCACCGCAACCAAATAACGATCAGCAGGCGCCGGAGTAGGTCCTCCAGCGGAAGATAGCAGAGATTATAGGGAACAGGAGAGGTGGGGAGTCTTATTACGTTCTCAAGCAGACGAGGACCTGAGGAGCGGCAACAGTCTCCTCCTCCGGCCGAATCTGCCGCCCTCAGAGAGCCCTGGCCCATGCTCGCTATTGGCACAGCGGGCCGGATCTGTTGCCTTGCATAGTTTCGAGTCACTGGGAGAGGGCGACCGCCGTGGGCGTGAGTGTGGGGCCCCAATGCCAGACCGCGGGGGTTGGCGGCGGATCTGGCGGCGCCGCCGGTGGCGGACGATCTCGTCCGGCGAGGAGTGGGGAGTGGCGAAGAGAAGAAGAAACGGGCTTATAGCCGTCCGAGCGGGTGGGAGCCTCAAGCTTGAGGGGCAATCCGCTGTCCTTCCAGTACATTATAAGTAAGCCTGGAGAAACAGATGCCCGTCCCGCTTGCCCTTCGACGCCGACCAAAACCCTTTCGGAACACGGTAACTCTCGTGTGTGAGTGAACTGTCGGCCTGGGGCCGAAACATTTCGCACGGTTTGCCTCCATGCGCCTCCGAATCAGAGGACGCCACGTCATCGAAAAAGCACGGCGCGCACCAGCCAATGGGCCTTGAAGAGCTGTCCGGCATCTTGTGAAGTGCGTCTTGCGCGTGTGGCACGAACGTAGCGACCCAATAATATTGGAAAATATATAATATTGAAATATGATATGAAAATGGGAAATATGAGCCAAAATATTATATTTTTCTGAGAACTATCCTTTTTTTTTTTAGTAAAGCAGACGATAATTCCTGGCGGCGCTGTGAGACGCGTGGCGGGGACAGGTGTCGGCTCTTCGCTAGGAGCGCTGCACGTGTCCTCCAATCTACGGCTTCCGTCTCCTGTCTTCCACCTAGAGCGCCGGCCACTCGCCGCTCCCCAGTAAATATCCTACTTCTGAAGTCTATCTCTGGTTCTCTCTTCATTGCCATCTCTCTCTCTCTCTCTCTCTCTCTCTCTCTCTTCTCCCTCCCTCCTTTTGGCTCGCTCGTCGGCCGCCATCATGTTCCCGGCGTGTGTGGAGTGCGGGACGAGGAGGAACCCCTGCCGGTGCCGGGTGGTAGGCCCAACGCTGGGATTCCTGGCCTTCGTGGTGGCCGCGGCGATCGAGTGGCCGGTGGGGGCGGTGGTGTTCCTCTTCCGCAAGGGGAAGGGCCGCCGGATAATGGCCCATCCCGCCACCGTCGTCTATCCACGCGTCTCAGACGCCATTCCCATCTGAGCTCGCAGACGGAAGACCACCACCAACGCAGGCTTCTTCCTCGCCCGGCGCTCCCGCCTCTCAGTCAACGCTAACTAGTGTTATTACTAGTCAATTAAGGATCTTAGGTCACGCCCGGCCCGGCCCGTTTTTATATACGGTTGGGTTTCGATCCATCCCATGTTCTGTCTCGGTTTGTGGGCAATCATGCCCACAATTTGTCTTCCCAGTTGTTTCCAAGTTTAAGTGATTTTATTCGGTTTTGACCTTCGTCCTGATTCCTGATTCCTGATTCCTTTTCTTTCAATGGTTTTTGGCGGCGAAAGCTGACCAAGGGGCCTGGACGAAAGCTGAAGCCTGGGTCAGGTCCCGTTGACCGACGTAGAGGCGATGATCCGTCCTCGTACGCCGATTTGTCTGGAAACCCGGAGAGGCGAGGCCGTTGGGAGGGGACTCTCACCGGAGGCAGGCGAGGGTGGAACGCCCCATATCAGCCCCGCACACGCACATACCAGGGAATTGTGGAATGGAGATCCGATTCACAAAGAAGCTTGATTGTCACTTTGGTAGGGGGACCAAATGAACGAGAGAGGCAGAAAGAGAACAGACAAAGAGAGACGCAGAGAGAGAGAGCAGAGAGAGAGAGAGAGAGAGAGAGAGAGAGAGAGAGAGAGAGTCGCTGGACCTGCAATGAAGAGAAGCAAGAGACGAGAAATAGTTGGTTGCGTTCTAAGAAGGCAGCCGATAATACAACAGTATTAAAGTATATGATATTTTGACAAGAGTAAATATTCATAAGATCAATTAGAAGGTTAAACTATGCTTAATATCAAATATTTGTTTGAGAAATATGATCCAATATCCAACACATCAGTATATAACTTAGAATGATACTCAATCTAAAAGCCACCATTATTCAATAGATTGCATTATGTCTTGTAAAAGAATAGGATGAAGACCATCAAAAAGATTAGGTTGTCAACAATGTGATATTATCATGGATAGACCATTATAAATAAATTAAGATACACCAACAAATCAGGAAAGGGAAATTTTATTCATAAATATTAGAGCTGAGAATTTAATGGTTAGAGGGTTACATACTGTAAAAATGAATAGTCTTAAATTCTCAACGTAGAAAGAAAATTTTGGATAAATTACAGGTTACTTGTGAAGGAAATCACCGAAGAGAGACTACAAAATCTACCAACTAGATTCTCAATATGAGATGTTTATCATGAATGAGAATCAAAACTATTTCACAAATTTTTGATAGATTTACAAACGTTGTAAATGTCTGAAATGTTTAGGAAAAATCTATCTGAAATAAGATATGAATTAGAAAATTTTGGTGTCCTTATTCTTCTATTAGAAATCTAAACTGATGACAACGGAGGAGGTTAAAGATTCTACAAAATTTTCATCTAATGATCTGTTAGGAACCCTCTTGACTTATAAAAGGAGTTTAAGAATGAACAAGACGAGGATTGCAAGATCATGTAAGAAAATTGGTGTCTTGAATCCAACTAAAATTATACATGATTCTGAAGATTTAGCAGAGGAGAAAAAAAAATTATTGGTGACTACATGGTGTGATGAAGACAGTTCTTCATCAAAATCAAATAAAGCAAGGAAGAGATGGTTCACCACCACTTGACTAGAGGTAAAATGATTCATATGATGAAGAAACTTCAAGAAACGAATTTGTATAAATGCTTTGTGAACTTCAAAATACTCTTATAAAGGGGCAAGTAAGTCATAAAAATTTAGAAATTAAATCGCATAGTTGAAGGAACAAATAAAAACCAAGTTTGAAGAATTAAACATTAATCAAAAACACATGGCAATCAAAACTGCGAAAGATTAGAACTATCCAAAGAAAATGCTCAGTGGAACTCGGAACCAGAAACACAAGGAGAGATACATGTAGTGAAAAGTATGACAGTAGCGAGAGAATAATAAACAAAGGAAAAGAAAAAAACGTAGATAATTTAATAGAAATCCAGAAAAGGTAGACAAATAGAGAAGTATGATATCCGAGATGGCTAGAAGAAAATAACTCATGATCATCATATTTTGATGCACAAAGATGAAAACAAAAGTAAAAATATTCCTGGTTTTTTAGGTCCATTGAGAGTTTATGCCAATTCTAGAAAACTAGTTCATAAACACTTTGAGATTTTTTGTTGGAAAATGCAAACCCTTCTTATAGCCAACATATCATATCTACTCAATATATTCTCTTGCGCAAAAGCAATCAAATGAGTAAAAAAGTTATTGTTTATACATATCCAGTTATAAAGTTGGTCAGCCCCAAATAATTAAGTTTAGATGCTACTAATTCTTTGGAGAAAAAAAGATCATTTCGATAAATTTTAAGAAAATATAATATAGGAGATAATAAAAGGGTCTTCATGAACAAAAAATTAGACAACTATGGGTCCATATGAAAATTTCAAAGACATTTACAAATGAAAATGTAGATAAAGTCAAGATCCTTATTTAGAAATAAATTTTATTTATTTTGGGCTCTCTTTAGGTGGAAGAAGTTCCATAATACCTTCAGAATTGTTGGTCAAGCCACATGAGTAGAGAGAAAAGGATGTTTGCCTCATTCACTGAAAAAAAGAAGGTGAAGCAACCTTTTATTGAAATGAAAAATAAAAATAGGATATAGAAATATAAAAATATATGAGGATATTTTAGTTGAAATTTTTATTCTAGTAAAAAATAATAACACATAATTTGATTATCGTATGTTGACTCTATGATAGTGAAATGAAATTTCCATGATTTATTGAAATCAGATGTATGTACAATTTCACGTCATTCTAGAAATTTAATGATGGCATGACATAGATGATTAAGACAAGTATTAGAATAGTATGAAAGTCATAGAAATGAGAAGTTGGTGAGGATTGGTAAATTTAAACTTAATGAAAACTTTAATAGTAATACATGCTTTATAGGAAGAGACTACATTGATTATATTCATGATTTATTGAAAGCAGATGTATGTACAATTTCACGTCAATCTAGAAATTTAACCATGGAATTACATAGATGATTAAGACAACTATTAGAATAGTATTAAATTCATAGAAATGAGAAGTTGGTGAGGATTGGCAAGCTTAAACTTCATGAAAACTTTAATTGTAATACATGCTTTATAGGAAAACTAGTTATAAAATCACATAAACTAAGCGATATGGTCAACACTATTCAACTTCTAGAATTATTACACGGATATTTTCAGACAAAATTAGATGTCAAATCTATGTGAAAAATGATGAATTTATGATAAAAGTTGATCCATTTACATATACATGGCTATTCTTCTTAAAGAACAAAGATGACATGAAGAATTTAAAATGTTTACCAAGAAAATAGAAAATTAACTGAATCAAAAAGAAGTGTTAGAAGATGAAAATTACACTATAGCTATGACTAAGAAATTTGATTGGTTTGAAGAAAGTCTGGTTGGAGGTTAGTACTCAGAAAACCTAAATGTGCACCACAAGAGATAAATAAGAAAAGAAAAGTTGTTTAAACCAAGGATGTATTGGTGGCATATTACACAGCCATTGTGATGGACATATTATGCATGTTAGATCAAATAAATATATTACAATAAAACATGAATTAGTGGCCAGATTAAGATGTGTTTACAAATTTGTTACCTTATACTGTCCATAAAAATATTATCCCATTTGAAATGGATGTTTCAAGTGAATTTATTAATGGTGAAACAAAAAAGAAGTAATTGTGAGTTAATCATATTCTTTTACCAATTTAGATTACTCAAAGCATGTTTTAAAATTATATAAATCTTTTTATGATCTTTATTATGCTTTGAGCGACTGGGATGAATGATCAACGTCTTTCTTATTAGAAAATAAGTTTAATAGAAGATGTATTTATAATCCTCTATTCAAAAAGGAAAGACATGAGGACATACTCATGACTCTCAAGTCTAAGTAGATGTTTTAGTATTGGATCTACAAATGAAAAATTATTTTTCTGAAGTTTTCAAAGACTTAATAGAGTGAATTTGTGATTATCATGATGGGTATATTTAGTTATTTTTAAGATTACAAATGAAGAAACTAAAAGATGGAATATTCACTTCTCAATTAAAATATACTAAAGAGTTATGAGAAAAATATGATCACGCAAGAAATAGAGAAAATAAAACTTTGATAAATAGCAACATTAAAATGAACCATTATAGCAATTCTCCATAGATGAGAAAATATATAGAGAGTTGGTAGGATCCTTTTCCTTTTGTGTCTAAACTAAAAAACACTTGACATAATTTTTTAGTGTGTGCTTATGTGCTAGACTCCAAGATGACCAAAGGAATCACACTTAACAATTATTAAAATAATTTTTAGATATATTATGTGTACAGCATATTTAGGAAATTAGTTTCCAAAATAGTATGAGATGAATTTAGTTGCACATAGAGAGTTAGATTTTATGGAAAAATAATTGATAGAAAAGGTGATAATGGCTCATCCTAGATCCATAGATGATACTTATTTCATGAAAATCAAAGAAACAAGTTATGTGTGCATTCTCAATAGCTGAAGTTAAATATACAATCATTAGATGATGTTGTACACAAGCTTTATAACATTAACATAAAAATATTCTTAATATATGTGACAACACTAATGTCATAAATTTACTAAAGAATCACAACATTTATTTTAGAATTCGGCATATATATATATTTGAAATCATTTTATTTGAGAACTTATCAATAAAAATGGTATTACTTAAAATTTAATTAAATTTTTTAATTAACATACATCTTTACTAAATATTTGAACACAAAATTTTCATTATTTAAGTTCTATGTAACTAAATAAAACACTAAGAGGGCTGTATTGGGTGTTTATTGATTTTTGTCATTTCTCTCTTTCTGTTTATTAATAGATGTGTTAGCACAAGTTCTCTCACATCTCTCCCTTCTTCTATGTGAGCTCTCTATTTCTTTGGATTGGCTCTCTCACGACTTTCTCTCTCACTAAGAACACTAGTGTTCTTATAATGGTTTATCTTTAACCTAGTTACTTCTAATCCTATAGGACTTTTCCTATCCGATTTCTACTAATTCTCTTAAAAAATACATACTAACATTCATAAGCTCAGCCAGCCAACACTCAAGTTAATTTACTCAAAGATTATCCTTTTAGGGCTAAAATTGGCTACCAACAAAGCCACTACTAGAGAGAGAGACAGAGAGAGAATAATATTTCAACTTTAATGTAATCAAAATACTTTTGAAATTACAAAAGAATTCAGAAGAGCAAACGAATAATTTTATTACACTATAGAATTGATCATATGATTTAAGTAAGATACTATTAAATTACATGGGAATACCTACACAAAGAAATCTATTATTGCTTCTCACCTTCACAGTAGGCATTTATATCTGACTTTTTGAGATCATCTATGTATGAGCCTATCATAGGTCAACTTAATAACCATAGTTCACAAATATCTGTAAAACATTTAAAATGTTCAGCAAAGTCAAAACATTCTAATATTCGTCTTTCTTCAACATCAACTACCTACTCTATTCCTTGGTAGTTGATTCTCATGTTTTCTGCTTTCAGCTTTTTAAATAGGTGAAGAATATATATATGTATGAATAGTTACATAAGATATTTGGACACTGAACAATGAACTAGGGTATATATAGCACAAAGCTTGGCAAAGACAACAAAAGTTCAAGAGGATTAAGATCTACACCTAGAGAGAGACAGAGAGGGAGAGAACAATCTTGATGGAGGGTGAATGAGGATTGCCCTCGATAAAGGTATTTATAAACAAAAGCCTCACATCAACACTTAGCATGTGATATTTTAATGTTTATAATTTAAAGTTGTAAACACTATCCTTCTTAGGAAACATTGGCTTAAAGGACTGATTTCATTGTGACCTATAACACCTCTTCAAGAAATAGGAAGGGTAAAAAAGTGATCATGATTGACTTAAAAAAAGTAAGAAGTGTAGACCACATATGCGTAAACACTGAAAACAAATTCCAGCCCAATATCTAAGTAATTAGGCTCTAGATAGTGCAATCATCAGCTAGATTTGTATGGCTAATAATTTTTCTATTTTTTATTTTTTTATAAATTTAAGTTTTGGCCTATTGATGGAGTAACACATTATTTTTAGATGGACATGAATTGCATGATTTTCTTTCTCTTGGTGATATTATTTTTATTGTGAATATAAATACCTATTTTGGGTTCAAGAGTGGTTGAAAATCATCCAATATAGACTCAAGCCTCCTACTATTCATCCAATTATAGTGGAACACACTAATATATGTATAAGAGACCAAGTCATCTTGCTTTGGAGTGCAAACCCCTATTGTGAGCAAAAAGTTGCATCCTTTACTTCACACTTGTTGACAACTTTCATTTACCTTTGTTGCCAAAATATGTTGAGTTATGGTGTCAATAGATGTTACTGTAGATGCATAGACAATGATTGTTGGCAGATTCTTATTAAATGTTTTTAATTAAAAATTAGATCAGGAATCACAATATTTGACCTTGTTCGTCAACTCAAATTTGAAATTTACTCGGACATCACACACTAATACCTTCTTGGGAGTTCGTATTTCATCTTAACTGATTGTTGCTGTGTAGATTAGTTTCCTTTTTTTACTTGAATGGTTCCTATCTTTCTATACAGGAACGTAAGTTCAAGCGCACTTGACTTCCATATAAGAGCCTTGTAGTTCACCTTTAGTTTCTAAGCCTAGGGAACGAGAAAGATAAATAGAGAGAGAGAGAGAGAGAGAGAGAGGGGGGGGGGAGAGAGGGAGAGGGAGGGAGGAAGAGAGAAGGGTGCCTAAGGCCAGGCTTGGCCACGGCCAAGATCTTCAGATTAATCTAGCCTGAAGGAAACGAGGCTGACCCAGCCCTCCAAACCAGCCTGGCTGGGGGCGTAGACTCCCCTCTCTCCATGGGCTGACCTAGCCCTTAAAGCTGTCGTTTCTTTGAAATCGGATACGCAGCCACTAGCATAGCTTATGTCATCTCTGCTCTGGATAAAAGCATGCATGTTGCACGCGACGATGACAAATTTGTTCCAGGTGTCAGAACATAAATGATCAATTACTGAGAAAGACCCAGGAGAGGGAGTAATTACATTCTCTTAGTCGGTCACAACAATCAAAGTTGATTGAATCCTTAATTTGCACCTTACTGGTCACGAAGATGTAGATAACTGTAAAGTTGCTCTTCTTCAAGAAGATCGTGGGATTGTGCATATAGTTGATGCTAAAGTCCTTGTACTCCTCTACGTAGCAGCTGTCACCGATACTGAATAAGAGATGCCAACATCACTGCACTTGGCTTTGCAGGAGGTCGGTGAGGGAATCCAATAGAGGGATGGCTTTGCAATCACCATTCTCACAGGCTATGGTGAGGAAGGCGAATAATAGGAATCTGATCAATGACATCGCTATGTTTCTAAATAAAATAATGTTTCTCATACTTGGAAATCATAACAGTTGATAAAATTTCAATATGATTACTCTTTTGTATCTTCAATTTGACCACATTTTTTGAATTTGATGTAATCAGCCTTAATAGGTCCCTTCTTGTCACAATAAGTATAGAATTTACTTTTGAATTTAGATTTGGATTTAGACTCTCTTTTATTTCTTCCAAAGTTGCTTCTTTCCTTGGTAAACAAATCTTGATTTTCTGCCTGACTAAGATGTCATTATTCATATTTTCATCTATTTATTCTCTCAAAAATAAAAAAAATTAGTATATATGAAATTTCTGATGTATGGTAAAAATTTTAATAACATTTATATAAGGGTGGTAAGGAACAAAGTAATAATTTTACATCCTTAATTTCTGAATCTAAAAAATAGAATTAAATTCATATGGATGTTATTTAATTGATGTACCATTTTCCAGCTTTAATATGAGGAAGAATTGCTTGAGAAATAGCTTCATGATGAGCAATCTATTCATATAAAATGACTCTAGTTTCAATCATAATGTAATTGTTCGCTTTTTGTGAATGCTTTTCTTAAAAGCCTCATTTGGCAAGATTAGTTGAAACACAACCAAGCCTTCTCATTTAGTTATTATTTCTCCTTCATGGTCATTGTGTTTGGTGCTTTTTTCCTTTTTGAGTAATGCCCCTTGCAGCCTATGCTGGGTTATGAGAGCTTTCATCATGATGTGTCAAATTTTGAAGTCAATGATCTAATTTAAACTTTTATTATCAGACTTTGTAGATGTCGTGTTATTGATATGACCAAATGGAAAAATCAACAATGTTCTCATACTAGATAGTTAAGGTACTAAGTCTACAATTAGGCACAGTATTGTAGTGGGTTAAAGGGCCATGCCATAACTGTTTATCCTAGTTTATTAGTGAGACGAAATAAAAGAGAGGGTGAATCAACAGTTTTATTTTATATATTAATATTTGAATTTTTGAATATTCTCCTAGATAAATGAAATTCCTAGATAGACGTAAAATAAGATTCTAAAATTTTAAAGATCTAGGATTTATAGTGGTTGTACCAAATCCCTTGACCCCTACATCTACAACCTCCATGAGCTTGTGACCACCTCACCTAAAAACCCTATAATATGAGATTAATTCACATTAAAGGATAGAGTCATTGTACATGATGAGAGACAATAAAAGGTGATTATTGATTATTGGGGAAATCACTTGAGATCTTCTCATTCTTGGACTGCAACCCCCTTAGCCAAATTTAAGCCTTTGCTCAATATTGGATGTCGAGAGTGTGAGATGGAGAGAAAAGAAACCCTGTAGGTGCCGCCATCATCAGAAATTTGATTTGAATATATATTACTATTTAAGTGAATTGGTCATTTTAATACTTGGGCGAAATAGGTTGGGCCTCCCCTTTTCAAATAATAACGTAAAAGCCTTATTTCTATATGGGGCTAGTACTATTCTTGTTAACATGAAGTGTTCTGCTTCTCACGCAAGCCAAATCTACTTCTCTAATGTAGAATAGGATTCCTTGCCCCATTTTGGGCCACCTTAGCTGGATTCCGATATAGTAGCTCAAGCCTAAAAAATTCTAAAGAGATAATCTTAAAAAAAAGATCTAAAAAGTGAAAACTTAATATTTTGATGGTCTGTTTCAAGACCTAATTTTCTACATAATCTAGCTTGCTAAATTCTATGAGTTAATTTATGTCAATAAAATCTTGCCACAAAATGTCAATCTCATTTAATTAAATCCAGAAAAGATAAATATTTTTATTATAAATTAGAATATATGAAAATTCAATCATAATTTCGTGTCCTATGTCATCAATTTCATGATTATCGGTTATGAGATATTTTATCAACCATTAAAATAATATTGAATTATCCAAAACTCAATAATAATCTCCACATGATAAGGAGAGGAAGAAATAGCTTGAAAAAAAACACCACATGTTAAAAGTGGGACAAAGAAGTTAACATGCCTGCCAACCACCAAACGATAAAAAGAAGGGTGTCATTATTAATGACGAATTAATATACCATAGATGAAGGTGAAAATAATGACCCTATTTGCCACTAGAGAGAAAGGGTTTCCGTCTTTCTTTAATCTTTCTCTAACCTTTTCTCTTCCCAAAATATCCCTATTCCAAGTTGGAGGAATTGATTATGTACCCTGTAACCAAGCCCTATGGGGAAATGAGAGAAAGGCAAGAGGTAAATGTAACCCTCTCCCAACAGGTAGACCAAGTCAACCTTAAAAAGAACTTGGAGAGGTAGACTAAGATCGATAGGAGTGTTGAGAGGAATAAGCAAAACCCTCAATCACCTATTGGTTTCTTGAAACTTTTACTGTGAATATCCTATTAGAACTGTTAACCCATGATCTAGTATTCATCAACGAAATGTATGAATAAATAAAACGAAAGAAATCATACCAGAATCCATCGTAGAATGGGGATGCGAGAGAAATGGCCTTTTGGATCTATATGAGCGACTTGCACACACTCCAAGAGAGATGGGACGCTCTAAAGAATACCTCACAACTCGTATGGCCCGAGGACTAGGACCCTTATTTATAAACAAGAGGCGGTTAGCCCCTTTCTTTTCCCAATTGTGCCCATCATAAATTTTGGAATAAGATATGGTCTTTGCACATAATTGTAAATATGCCTATACTTAAATAAAATGTCACAAACCCAAGATTAAAACTTAGGTGAATCACATCATCTGGGATTAATTAATTGATAGCCTTAATGATGTACAAATCATATAGATTTAGTCCATATTAGATCAAATGCAACATATCCTCCAATGAAAAAAAATTAATGGCACGTAGTTGGCAAAGTATTGATCCAAAATTGCAATCTTCATCTGATATTTCCAGGAGAATATGCCTGCACAAGACATTGTCATCGGCCTGCCTCTATTTCGAGGATTGTATGCTCTTTCCTGCTCAAAGATGGGCCCGATTGCTGGCGGTCAAACAGACTCTCCGCCTCCTCCGGAGTGTGCTGTGGAACCCAAGTGTGCTCGCGAGATGGCCCCAGGATGTGCAGAGCCAACGAAACCTCTTTCATGGTGGGACGATCCGCTCCTGTCATGCTTAGGCAGCGTCCCGCGAGCTCCGCGATCCCCCTCAGCCTATCCTCATCACCTTCCGCCGAGACCTCTGGGTCCAAAATGGTCCCCAGCTTGCCTTGGCTCAACAAGGAGACGAAGCTCACGGCGAGACCCCTCTCGTCTTCCGGCCCCTCGAATTGGAGTGGCTTCCTTCTCGTCAGAAGCTCCACAATGACCACGCCGAAGCTGTAGACATCGCTTTTATCGCTGAATTGGTACGTCTGGAGGTACTCCGGATCGAGGTACCCGCAGGTCCCCTGAACCACTGTGGCGATCTCTGTCTCATCCACCGGTACGAAGTCAGAGGCCCCGAAATCAGAGATTTTGGCTGTGTAGTTCTTGTCTAGCAGTATATTAGACGTCTTGACGTCCTTGTGGAGAACTGGAGGGGAAGCGTGCGAGTGAAGGTAAGCCAGGGCTTCTGCCACCTCCGTGGCTATCCTCAACCTGACCCTAAGGGGCATCGGCGTCGTATCCCTCCGGCGATGGATTATGTTGAACAGAGTACCTCCTGGGATGAATTCGTAGACCAGCATGGGAACTTCCACTTCTACGCAGCAACCAAGAATCTTCACAATGTTGACGTGGTTGATTTGCGAGAGGATGGCCATCTCCCGGGCGAACTCCTTGCTCTCTCTCTCATCCATCATCTTGGATCTCTTCACGGCGACCGCGGTGTCATCTTCCAGCCTTCCCAGGTACACCACGCCGTGGCCTCCTTGCCCGATGATCTGCTCGTCGGCGAAGTTTGCGGTGGCCTTAGCCAGATCCTCTTCTGTGAATATCCTGAACGTATTTCCTGGCTGAGAAGAGATATACTCCTGCAGCAGCGGGCCGCCGTTCTGCTCGAACATCCTCTGTTTGTACTCGGCAACCTTCCTGGTCTGATCGGCAAGATGTCTTCTCTGGCATCCCCAGCAGATAAAGGCGCTTGCAGACAGTAGAAAGAGTAGGCCGCCGCCGAACCCTGCAGAAGCAAGAACTCAGTAACGACATCCTCCAACATTGATACAAATCAGATAATCGCTCGAAGAAGAGTCGAAGAATTCTCCTGACCGAGACCCAACTTCAAAGACAACGAAATCCCGCCACTCGATTTGCATTCGTAGCTTCCGTCTGTGTTGTCGCAGTATTTGCCGGGTGAACATGGGTTCTGCTCGCATTCGTTGATATCTACATTCTCATGGACAGGGCAAGTCGCGAAGGGAAATAAGAGCCAATTAGAATGATCCTACATTCGGTATCCCACCGCACTTGAGCCAATGATCCCGGGGATTGCGCAAGTCTTACCTTCGCATCCTCCCGGGAAATTGCGATTTAACCGGTAGCCTGCCCGGCACAAGCAGTTGTGCCCGCCCACCGTGTTGGCGCAGGTTGCGTTCGATGGGCAGACACTCGGGCTTTGGGCGCATTCGTCGATATCTGCATGGCATCATCAGAGAGACAGGAAGACGTCGATATCTACATGGCCGAACTCAGGATTAATT
Organism: Spirodela polyrhiza; assembly: GCA_024713555.1. NCBI lineage: Eukaryota > Viridiplantae > Streptophyta > Magnoliopsida > Alismatales > Araceae > Spirodela > Spirodela polyrhiza. Next base: position 5,267,284 of record CM046542.1, read on the forward strand.
GTTATACTGAACTATCGCTGAAATCTCTCCTCTTTCGGCTGATAACCGAAGCAACTGCGGCGTTTATTGATCATACCTTGGCAGCCCCCTGGAAGGTAGGGATTGCCCTGGTAGCCCGTTGAGCACTGACAGAGATATCCGGCGCCATTGTTGGACTTGATGCAGTGGCTTTTGTCGCTGCGGCACGCGTACGGGATTGTGAGATTCTTCTTGGCATCCTCGCATGTTTCACCGCCGATGGACCAGTCAAGAACGACGGGCAGAGTTTGTGTCGATAAGCTATCAGAGAGCAGATCAGAGATACTGAAAGTGTATTGACCCAGCTCAGCAAGGAAAATGAACCCACAATGGATGAAATCCATGGAATATGTGTAATTGTAGTTGGTATCCATTCCAGTAGTATAGTTCTTGATGCCCCTGGGAATTGAGACCTCGCAACAGCCCAAACCCGAGCAGCTGCTGCCATTCGGTAGGTCCCTAAAGCTTTCCAAGCTTTCGCAGTAGGACATGCAGCCACCGGAGTAACGCATGTCGTACTGGTCCCATATGTAAGCATCCGTGTCGCACCCGACGACGACGAACTTGTTCCGGGTGTGTGAGAACGTAAACGGTAGATCGCCGAGATCAACATCTGGGAAAAAGAAATTATCTTCTCCTCTCCGATTATAGCAATGGAAGCCGGTAAAACCCTTGATTCGCAGCTCGCCGGTCACCGAGATGTCGACAATCTCATTAACCCCGTCGCTCAAGAAGGCCGTGGAATTGTCCCTGCAGTTGATGCTGAAGTCCCCGTACTCCTTCGCGTAGCAGCCATCGCCGATGCCGAACGGGTAGGGGATGGTGACATTACCGCACTTGGCTTTGCAGGAGGGCGACAGTGTGCTCGCAGTCACCGTTCCCGTAGAGGCTGCGGTGAGGAAGACGAAAAGGAGAAAGCCGATCTGCAACATCTCTCTTTCTCTCTCGCTCTCGCTCTCTCTAAACTGCTGTTGTGAACGTGCGCGCTCGTGCCATAGAACTCGCTGCTTTAAATAACCGGGAAACGCCTTTCCCATAGATTGCCGTCGTCATATGAATGTCAGGGTCAACTGAAGACCTCGTGATTAGGTGCTCCAATTTGATTAAGCTAATGTGCCGCCCACGCTTCATCGCAGAACACAAGTGCAATAACTCTCCCGGCCGACCGTGTAAAAGGTTGTCCTGGGTTCATATCGTCTGCTCCCACCACTTTCCTAGATCAACCATATCATCACATAGATGCTCACATCGCACTTTCTATCGTCAGTCTAATCATCCTTTACGTAACTCACGGTTGATCCTGTTGTCATCTCTCTCTCTCTCTCTCTCTCTCTCTCTCTCTCTCTGGGAGTTCATTCAAGCCAGCGATGGGATAGCTTCCGACATTAAAGGCCCAAAAAGTCAGCTCTTCAGCTACCAACCATTCCAGCAGAGGTTACGCATTGACTTTATCGAAAGCTTAAAAAATCGAAAGTCCAATAAGTCGTCGGCAACCATTTCAACAGAGATCATTTGGACTTCGTTCCTTCTGACTTGGCAAGCCCACACCAACTTGGTGCTCTCACCATCACTGCGGGCCGAGGCCGGGCACATCTCTACAGTCTCGGAATAGATGTAGACAAATGGAGTCGAAGGAGAAATGACAGGGCATCTAATAGTATAATAGTAGGTACCAACTATGATTGACAGGAGGCGTCGTTTATTAAAGAAAATTAGACACCAACTATAATTGGTTTGACCATAGTGACACCCTCCCTCTCTCCCCCTCTCTCTCTCTCTCTCTCTCTCTCTCTCTCTCTCGCTTTCTCGCTGGGAGTTCATCTCAAGCCAGCGATGAGATAGCTTCCGACATCCAAAGCCCAAAAAGTCAGCCCTTCGGCAACCAGCCATTTCAGCAGAGGTTACGCATTGACTTTATCGAAAGCTTACAAAATCGAAAGTCCAATAAGTCGGCTCTTTGGCGACCATTTCAGCAGAGATCATGTGCACTTTGTTCCTTCTGACATGGCAAGCCCACACCAACTTGGTGCTCTCACCATCACTACAAGCTGGAGCCGGTCATATCTCTACTGCCACGAAATAAATATGGTGGTGGGGCAAACATCTCAGCCACATCATTTGAAGGGATGGTGCCACCATAGGAGGAGACGACTAGCACAGAAGTTACGCCACATTGTTAATGCCAACTTAGGATATTAGATCCGAATTTTATTTATTTTTAGAGTTTTCCTTTCAGTTAGTTTTCTTTTCTCAATATGAAACTTTTAAATAGGGTCAGCATTGTAATGGATGTTTTTGGTGGATTTTGGAGATTAAAAATATTATTTTTTAGAGTTTACCCTCATCTTTCTTCTCAGCCGCAGCTACTACTACTGTCATAACTGCCGCTGCCATTGGTGAGAGGTGACCCTCCATTTGGCCATTTGCCTGTCATGAGTGCACAGTCGCCTACTAATAAGTCTTCATTATCATGAGTTAATAATTTAGTAAGATAATGTTTTTAGTCTTAACTCATGATAAATAGACTTATTTTTGTGTTAAATCATGAGAAGTGGTTATTAGTTGATTAATATGAATTTTTTTTAATTACATGATTTTATAATTTTATTTTGTTGAGCGAAATGAAAAAAAATATATTTATGGAAAAAGCAAAAATATCCGCCGACCAACCGAGCCCGCCAGCGGGTCGGAGGCCTAGTCGGGCGGAGCCGTTGGGCGGCTAAGGACCACGAGCTCAAGGCTCGAGCGGCTAAGGACCAGACCGCAAGCTCGAGGCTCAAGTGGTTGGCGACGCGGACTGCGAGCTAGGCGCTCAAGCGGCTGACGTGTGCGTCACTCCCCTTCCACGTCACCGATGGCCAGCCGGGCATGGGGCAAGGAGTGTTCGTACACATGCGGGTGATTTGTACCTATTGACGGGTAAAGAACTGCCTGTAATATATGCACGTGAAACTCGCCTAGAAAACCGATGTGGGACTAAACCCCGTGCCTTACTTTTTCCCACATATTTTATAAATGACATAAATGCCCCTCAATGACTAATATAAAATTATCCTTATGACATCATAGATTGAGGGCATTTTAGTACTTATCTCATCTCTCCCTCTTTCTCTCTCTCGCAGGCGGACAACCGGCAAAGAAATCACGATTTTCTGAAGAGCGATTAAGCTGCAAAAATCACCAAAAATTCAGCAAAAACTTAGTCAACACGATTCGCAGAGCATCATGGCCGAAATTGGTGTAGGATTCTAGACAAAACATCGTAAACTCAATGAAGAAATCATCTCCGCTTGATCGATGAACAAGCCGTCGTCGAAAAGAGGACGATCCACCGGGAGACGAGTCGCCACCTCCTGAGAGCGTACCAGATGTGATAAAGGGCCTCCTCTCACTGCCCTGACTTGAGGATGAAGCCCCTAAGATGCACCCCACCCCCATCTAGCACACCTCCGTCAAGTGACAGTCGCCGGACAGCCACAAGTCGCCGTTTTTCTGTTCCGCCGGGTGACAGCCACCGGAAATGATTTGGCGATTTATTCTACCGATTTTTGGGCTTCGAAAGAAGTTCTAGATATCACCCACATCGTCTTTGTCCAAGGAGAGCCTTCGAGGTAGTGGACATTGCACAATTTCTTTTCTAAACACGCAGAATTCTAGTGATCGCTGCTGCGAAGTCAGAACTCTATTTTTCCTATTTTAAACTTTATTTTCACTTAAATTAGTAATCTTTTGCACAATTTCAACATCCAAAATATTTCGTACTTGAGTTACAATTCTTCGGGCTTTTATAGAACTAAATTTGATCTATTAATTTCATAGTAATCGCTTACAAAAGAATCGTAGGTCAGAACTTTGTTTCCGCCCGACTCGTGTTCTTCAGGCGCTGACGTCACCTGACGTCATTGCCTTATTTCCTTTTCGCATTTATTAAATAGATTATATTTATCATTTAGTTAAAAAATTTATAAAAAATCATATTCCTTCAAGAAAATTTTGAAATATTACCCAATATTACATTACATCCTTGTGATCGACCTGGAAATTTCCCACTATTTTTGAAATCTTTTATCGATTTATAATTGTTTTATTCACTCTGATAAACTTTTAAAATTCTAAGAATTGGTCATTTCTAGTTTTATAAAACTTTTAAATTTGCGTAATTTATTATACAACGATTAATTCACGTCACCTACCACCCACAGGCATCTCCTTCTACCATGGACATCTCCTGCAACTGCGGACGTTTCCTGCTGCCGTAGATGTTTACTGCCACTTGCGGACATTGCCTATGGCTTGTGGACATCTCCTACCATCGCAAACATTGCCTGCCGCTTGTGGACGTCTCCTACCATTGCGGATGTCTCCTGCTGCCTTGGACATCTCTTACCATTGTGGACATTTCCTGTCGTCACAAATGTCTCCTACCATCACGGATGACTCTTGCCGCTTGCAGACGTCACCAGCTGCCTGCAAACGTCTCCAACCACCACGGATGTATCCTGCCATCTGCGGACATTGCCTGCCACCTGCAAACATCACCTGCTGCCCAAGGACATTGCCTGCCACCTATAGACATCACCATCCCCAACTCTTCATGGTCAATGCCCTCTGTGAGGTTCCCATCCAATCATCTGCAGCTGACGCAGCCATGCACCTATTGAGCCTCACACGCAATCACCTCGTCAAAGATCTTGATCCAAGAATAGAAGATTAATTAGTAGAGTTTCTAGCCTCCATCTTCTATTATCCTACACAACTTGAGGCTCGCTGTACTACTCATCGCTCTATATTAGCACTACTCTAATATTTTCTTGTGTATTTTTTTACCACTATTAGATTTAGTTTAATAGATTTGTATCTTCTCGTGGTCAACCGTTTGAGATTTTAAATTTGGAGCTTTACTTGTCGCAATGGTTATAAGATAGAACTCTTGCCCTCTACTAAGAAACTAGGCTACACCATCATTATTTTCTCTGGATTTAGGGCTTAAATCAATGATGTAATTTGTGGCTTGATTTATCCATCCCTATATCATCCTTAATTAACCCACCTTGAGTCTATTATACTTATCCTGCATCATAATAAGAGTGGCTTTATTAATAAACTTCATCCCTATTACATTGAGGGTTTCCTAGGGATCCATCATTGTCCACTGCACAACATGAGTTCTTTGTTTCCTTCCGAAGCTCCAAGCTTTAGGAACAGGCCAATTCATTCTAACTTGAACAATGGTTGGTGTTTTGCCCCATCATCACTGTTAGTCTCTCTTTTTGATGGCCTCACATCAACATGAGATCATTGCAGCTCCCTACTTCCCCATCTCATTACGTGAAACTTTGAGGTCATGCCAATTAAGGTGAAGGTTATCTTACAAAAAGGGAAACAGTGACTAGGGCACAATCAACTTTATGGTCTCTTATAGGATCAACTACTGATTGCATTTTGCAAAAAATGGTTCATCTGAACTCTATATTGTCGACTGTGTATTATACTCATGAATGTGGGCCTTGTTGAAATGCTGTTGGCATGAATGGGCCAAGGTCAAACCCCTTATGATCTTGTCAATTTTGCAAAATGTGATGCAACAGCCGTTGGGTTTGAATAGTTTGAATGACATGAAAAGTAACTTCTTCATGCATCCCTTTAGAAGAAAGAAGAGTTTCTATACATGCACTAAATGAACCTTAGAAAGTAAAACCATAATTATCAAAGCTCCAATGAGATGCCAAAAAAAGAACGAAAATGTGGGTTTTGGAGTAATGTTCAAATAATTTAATTCAATAGGAAATATTTACCATTTTTATAGTGTATACATGCATGTTATTTTAATCATAGGAGCTATAGATGCATATATGATGCTTATGAGCTGTGGCTGGCATACTATGTCATCTTGTCCTTTCTTGTGTAGATTCCACTGAAATGTATCTTATAAAACTTGCCCTATTTTCATCTTCATTGCATGTAGCATAATGATCCACAAAATGTCTTAATCTCCCTGTGACCCTCCTTAAGTAACTAGGGTGGTAAATTGGACCTGGGTCCATTTACCTTTGTGCCTAGTGGTCTTACATATTATCTTTAGTTAGCATTCTAGAGGAAATGGCTGGGTAATTTTTTTTCTCATGTCAAAAAGGTTGAAGACAGAACAATTAAGCAAGAGGGGAGCTTGCAAATTCTGCTGCAACAATTATATCAGGGTATTATAAATGAAATGAGAAGTAAAACTTAAGTACGAAAATTTTCCCAAACTTTCATATGTTTGTGATATTATATTATTTACAATCCAATAATTTAGACATCAGTTAATTTAGTTATGTTTAAAATATTTACTTGGTCAAATAGAATTTTGTGACATATAGTGTATATACTAAATAATATATTATTGCCACTTTGAATCACTAAACTATGGTTATATGTGGCAAAATTGTGACTCAATATGTACAGTTAAATATCATGTTCTAATGAAAGTAATTAGACAAGATTTTGATATTTAAATTATTTTCTCAATGAGGTACTTAATTGGTGTTATGTTCAAATTATCACATTCCTTTCAAACTGATTGTAATTGACACAAATTGAATATGAACATTATGTATTAACAAGTTTATGTGTTGCCTTCACAAAAGGGTGATAACTTGTGAAAATTATATGTTAATCTATTATCAATCAGGGAGAATAATGCATATTTGAGAAGTATTTCACAACTTATCATGTTAATTATTTTATTTGTTAGTTAAATGAACTTCCTTAAATCTTTATTTAAATTGATATTTTATGAATAAAAAGAAAATTGATGAGAATTGATTTCATATTTTGAAGCTTAATTCTCATTTAATCTATTTTTAAATAAAATTATATTATGATAAATTTTTATGATTAGTTGAAATATATTTTCTAAAATTTTTAGGCATTAAAATAAATATATATAAAAATAAAAAAATAAAAATGGGCACACCACTAGTGGGTCAAAGGCAACACCACGTCTAGGAACAGACCCAAAGGGTGCACCACTTCACGATTGGTGTAAATTGGGTTGTGGATTTGGATCTAGGGTTCAGGTTGCATAGGCTCACCTCCATAGCCTATTAGGAGTTAGGTTTCAATCTAGATCATCTTTGGGAGCTGATAGTCAAGTCCAGATTATCTCTTTTGGAGATGCCTCTGCTAAGTCAGAGGGAAACATTAATATGTATTACTCTAAATTTGTAAAACTTCTGATATGAGACAACTTTTCATTCTTTTAGATTTGACGGTAGAATGATAGTTACTATTAGATTTGATGCACAAGACTATGCCACATCACTGCCCACCATCACACAAAAGTAACATCAGATCTAATGGTAGCCACTATTAGATCTAACACACAAGACTATGCCATGTCATCACCAACCATCACACAAAAAGTAATGCTAGATCTAATAGTAGCTACTATCAAATCCAATGCACCAGAAGCTACACATGGTGTGGCTTTGTGCACACACTAATCCCATTAAAGTGTGCAAAAAAGGAGTGAGAGGTGAAATGGATCTAGTGGTAATTAAGAAGCCACATCACCTTTTTCAAAGTAAAATGATAGCGCAAGGATCCAATAGTCATTATTAAGCCACACATCAGAGGACATATTTATAAATATCAATTATTATTTGGTAAAACAAATGATATTGACTATTCTCTCACATGGCAAAAGGGTATAGTTGCAAATATCGATTATTGTCATGTGAGAAAAGGGGAAACTACTAGAAAAATTAGAAAAAATCAGAAAAATATAACATAAAATAGGAAGTTAAAATAGAAAATGTGATTTGTAGATTTAGGAGACAAAAAGGAGAAAGTGGAGAGAGAAAGAGATCTTTTTCGAGTCATTCTTAAGTGGTTCTTGAGAAAAAATATTATTCATTTTTTATATAAAAATAGAATTCCAAAGAATGCACCATTGATTTTTGATCATTTTCTTTTGCTCTTCTCACATTAAATCCATTCTATTGAACTGGATGTAAGTTTGAGAAGCACCACCTAGAGGTCAACATTAAAACCATACATTCTAAGGGTTGTAAGTTTATTTTTTAATAAATTTTTCATTAGTTTCTTGTTCGATTTGCAAAATAAATTTAGTTTCTTAGATTTACTTATTTATTTACTTATTTCTTTTCCATTTTCATCATTCTAAAGCATTTTTCATTTACTATTCTAATTTCTTTAAGCTTTAAATTTGTATCTACATTTATTTGCTATTTTATTTCCTTTATTACTTTGAATATCAATTTAAATCTTCAAATCAATTTCATAATCTGTTAAATTAGAGAATAAAAAGATTTTTAAAAGCTTTCCTTGAGGAGATGACTTAGCTCACCACTATATCCAATTTAATATTATTTTTGGTGAATCTAGTTCTATAAATTATTAAAATTGAATGATAATTCTAATAACAACTTAAGGTCACATCAAAGGGCAGGAAAAATAATTAATAGACATATCATATTTTATCTCCAATCATTAGAGTTCATGTTTAGTCTAAGAGTAATAGACATTAGATGATTTTGGGTATCTAGGAAGATATTGACATTTGATTTTCTTATAAATATTGAGGATTTCTAATAAATAAATATTTCAACATGACTATCATTATTTCCTTCATGACCGAGAGTGTTAAAAAATGAACTTCACATAAATTTTTAGTGATAATGAGGAAAATACTAACTGTCTAAACTCAAGAATATTTTAAGTGATCAATCATCAGGTTCTCAAGTAATCTTCCTTGACATATTGTGAGTTGATGTTCATCTCATCATTAGCTAACATCCTTATGGGAATAGGATTAGAACAATCAATTTGTGATATTTATTTTCTTCATTAGAATTTCAAATGAATCTCTAATATCTATTTAACACCATTCTTCGAAATAACTCGTAGTAATTTCAATGATTATAGTGAGATCAATGATAAACCAGATTTTTGGGTGAAATTTTTATTGTCATTTAAGGGTCTGATTTATACAAAAAATTTATAGATTTTCCTTACTAGCATAGGATGAGTAGGTGTCCAAAAATAGAAATCAATGAATTTTTTGATAAAAATAATTTTAGATATGTGAAATTATTCATATATACACATGTATCTATATTTAGATTTATATAGCTTCCTATGAATTAATTGTGCTAAAAATAAGAGAAAGATTATCAAACCTAAAGTATTATAAAGAAGTGTTGATCTATTTATATCAAATCTTACCCTGTCTCTCTTTTTTTTTAATAACATGAAGAAAACTTAAAATTAGAGTAACCTTACTTTGGCTGGTGCTCTGGTGGCATTGGCAATGGGCATGCAAGTGCACAAGTGATAAAGGTATGAGAGGTGATGTGCCAGCGAGTGGTGCATCGGTTGTTACATGTCGGTTTGCAGTGCATGGGTGGAGATGTGCCGGTCACAGTGCATGAGTGGTGATGTGTGTTGGCACTAAGCACCACAAAGAACAACCTCAAATGGTTGTAGAAAGCAGACGAGAAGAGAGAGAGATAAGGGAGAGTTATGATAGAATGAAGAACTTCTCACAATCTTAGTCAATCATTGAAAGCCATTCTTATATAATGTATAGAGCAAGCGAGTCATGTCAGCTTTGCAGGAAAAACATGATGAGGCCCCCAAACATTATGCGTGGTGCTAGCATTGCCATTATAACTCATACACTAACAGATGATTAAAAATATAAATAATAGGTAAGAAAACAAAACAAAGAAACCTATTCAAATGCCACATCAATCTTCTCCCATCCACTAATTAAAATCAGGAGAGGGGCTGGATCAACACCCCATCAATCTTCTTCTTGATCTCACTCCTCTCCTCCAATGTTGTGAAGTCCCAACTTGACACATATATCAGCAAACTTCATTCTTCCCAAAGCTTTAGTAAAGCCATCTGCTAGCTGCTCCTCCATCTTTACTTATTCCAACTTTATTATCTTATATTCTAAACAAGAACAATTCTATTGCAGCTTGACCTTTCTCATAGATGAGACAGACGAATTTGGCCCATTTTTTATGAACTTTACTCGTGCTTCCATGGGAGTGTGAGCTGAGTTGCAGTCCACCATGTTGAATTGCTCTAAAACCCTTAGTGCATAGGCCCTTTGATTCAAAAACATATGAGATCTTCCTTGCATAACTTTAGGGGCTTCTCAATATGAAGCAAGCTCTCCTTTAAAGAAGAAAGAGACTTCTTTGCCAAGTTGCAATGGAGATATTTATCCATATAAATCTTCAATGGTCTTGTACCTCCTTGTTTGAGTTCTTTCCTCAAAAGATAAACTCTTCTTAAAATTTTTTTCAGTTAATTCTAGTGCTACTTCTTCAAGGATGGTTGTCACTTGCTCAACTTCATCAGCCATCAAGTCAGGGAGTGAAAAAACATGAAATTTACCTCCCTTTCTACACCTTCTTTGTTCTTCCAATCCTATTTGCTCCTTTCAGTCAATAAACAAGTCTGAACCACGTTCAACTTTAGCTGATAGAGTCTAACATGTGTTCAATGCACCCTGATTAGAAGCTTACCTCAATTATCATAAATCACCAATGTTCCACCTTGGAGTATGGCACAACAACCTTGCTCATCAAGTCGTCCCAAACTCACAATATTGGCCTTAAGCAATGGAATATATAAAACATTCTTCAGCTTCACAGCAGCCCCTTATATACTCTTCACCAAAATATCTCCCTCACCATGGATACCAACAAAGGACCTGTTGCCAGATCTAACTTTTCCTACTCTAGTCTCAAAGAACTGTGTTAATGTACCACATATCATTGTTGGGAGTATTAGAATATTTAATTCCTTGAAGAAGAATATCACCAACTTCATCAGAGACTGCCATGAACAAAGATGACTTGAATATCTCTTCAATGTCAGCTAGATGTGACTTCTCTTCCTTTTCCTTCTACATCTTTTCACTATGACATTCAAAGGCAAAATAACCAAATTTTTGAAAATTAAAATATTTTATCTTAGATTTATCATATGGGCACGTTTATTCATTTTCCTTCTGATCATCAAATGGCTTGCCTCATCCTTATCCTTTGCCTCTACCATGGCCACAGGCCGACTGATCTTCTCCAGCTTGTGCCAAGAAGGCTTGCTCCTCTTCTTTTGTTTCTCATTCATATAGCCTTTGCTCATGAATTTTTAAAGACCCAATGGCCTCTTCAAGTGACATCTTCCCCAAATCTTCAGATTGCTCTATGGACAACATCAGAGCATCAAACTTGGAGGGAGTAACTCGAAGTAATTTGCAAATAACTTCCTTCTCATCAATCTTTTCTCTCAAGTTTCTCAACTCAAAAAAAACCTTGGTAAATTTGAAAGAGAAGTTGGTGATCATCTCTTCCTTTCCCATTGAAAGAATCTTGAATTCATGTCTCAATCCTTGAATCCTAGACTAAACAACACGTTCAACTCCTATGCTTGTGATATGTAGAGCTTCCCAATTATCCTTTGCCCATTTCTTGGTGTTGAGATGTTCCAAGAACTCTTCACTAATGGCTTTGAGGATCACAAACAAAGCTTGGCAATCTTTCTTTTGTGGGACATCAATTCCTTCAATTACATCCCACCAACCTTGCACTTCATGATAGCATTCCATTATCATTGTCCAGTGATGATAATTTGTCTTAGTGAAATGAAGTAGATGCATCAGTGCCATCCTCTCCATTGCCTTAGACGATCCTTCAGTGGCAAAACTTCTCATGTTCACCATTGTTTCCACTCTTCTTGACATCTTTGCAGGCCCTTGGAATCAGAATACTCTGATACCACTTGTTAGCGCTAGATGCCATAAAGAACAATCTTAGATGGTTGCAAAAAGTAGAGGAAAACAAAGAGAGAGATATGAGAGAGTCATGATAGAATGAATAACTTCTCACAATCTTATTTATTCAATTATTGAAAGGAATTCTTATAGAATGCACAAAGCAAGCGACCCATAATGGCTTTGGAGGAAAAATGTGATTAGGACCCCAAACATTACACATGGTGCTAGCATCATCATTATAGCTCATACACTAATAAATGAGATTAAAAACACAAAGAATAGGTAAGAAAACAAAACAAAGAAACCTATTCAAATGCCGCTCCTGATGTTTCCTCATCAAAATTAGGAGAGGGGCTGGATCAACACTCCATCAGCATGTCTACAAGCAGTGCGTAGGTGGTCACGTGTCAGTGAGTGTCTTGTGGGCAATGACACATCAGTAAGTGTCACGTAGGCAATGACACGTCAGCAAGTGTCATGCAGGTGATGATGCATCAGCAAGTGGGCAGATGATGATGCACCAACAAATGGCACATGGGTGGTGACATGTTGGTGAACAGCACACAAGTGGTGATGGCTTGTGAGTGGTGCATGGGTGATCATGCATCAGCGAGCATCATGCAGTCACTGACGCATCAGTGAGTGGGTGAACAAGTGCACAAGTAATAGGCATATGAGCAATGACACATTGGCAAGTGGCAAAATTTTTGTCTATAACTTTCTCTGCATAATGAAATTTTAGACGTGGTTTGCGGCATAGGAAATCCCTGGACCTTGGCTATTGTTCAGAGAACTAGGCAGAAAAGAGAAGGGAAAAGGGTGAGGGTAAGGAAGAAGATATGAACCTCTTGTCACACCAATCAAGGCCTAAGGTCCTTCTTCCTTCTCCTCCAAGCTCTTAGACATGGATTGCTTCTCCCTCACTTTGACACTCTCAAAAAGAGTGAAATCAAGAGAATATTACTGCCTAAGCTGTTGACCGCAGGTTAGGTCTGCAATTCAAGGTTAATAGAGGAAGGAGGAAGAGATTATATATTGGGGTTCTAGTTTCTTAGTGTGAAAAACTTAGAATGAAGGTCTGGATTGATTCATTGTAGACACTAGATCTTGTCCTCCTCTCTCTTGGAATCAATCAACAACTCTCAATTTCGAAATTTAAAGTCCTCCCTTGAAAGTAAGCCTCCTCTTTAGGTGGAACATGAACCACCCTTCAGTTCTGGTTTGGGCTCATCTTATTGGGCTTAAACATGGACTGATTTACTCCGTTTGTATCTCAATTCCATCATTGAAATTACCTAAGTCCTATATCTCAAGAAAACTCCAAGGAAGTAATGAGAAAAATCTATTTGACTCAAAAGAATTAAGTGGAGTTAGTCTCTAAATTGATAAATTCAATAAATTAGGACTAAATAGGTAATGCATACTTTTCTAGTTTTAAACATAAATATTGGATGATGTGTGTAAAAGCAAAGATAAAGAGATAAGAAAGACAAAATTACGCACAATTATTACTGACAATTTGATATCATCAATCAACATAATAGTAAATACTCTTTTAATCCTAAGTGGAAATTATGCTTCTTAGCAACAATTTACCTCCTAAAATCTTGAATGTAAGAGAAAATTTATAGGCAAATTCTGAGGAAGCTCAGCTCAATAATAATTGATATGTCACTACATGATCATAGTCAAACTCAAGAACATGATTGATTTTTGGAGAGTGAACATAGACAATAAGCTGAACAAAATCAAAAACCCATAGTGCTATATTAAATTCTCTAGAAAAGCTAAGGGTATTTATAAGCCAAGAAAAGGTCTAGTGAGAGAAAAAAAAACTCATTTTGAGGAAAATTAAGTCAATTCAACACTCTTTCTGAATGCATGTAAGTTAACTATTTTCAGGAAATCTAGACAAAGAAATAGGTGTATTATCTGGATTTCTAGAAATTATTAAAGTTAGAATTAGTGAAAGACATGCTACACGTCAAATCCTCAATAATTTTTGCTATGCAACTTGCATCAAAGAAAATAATGTTAGAAAATCTCAGAAATGAAAGGATCATTTCACAAATATGAAACCACTAGAAATTACACATTCAAATTTGTTGTATTCTCAACATTATAAGTTATTGGCAGAAAAATCTGTTAATAGAAATTGCACCTAATTGTTTGAGATATGTATGTATACTTAGTCATAAAGATTAAATCCCAAATTATTTAAGAAGTTAAGTAAAAACACAAGATTTACAAAATTTATGACTTGGAAGGAGTAGTGCATGAGTTCTCTAGATTAAGAACCCATGTATAAATGGAATTAAGGAAGACCCTATTGGATAACACAAGAACAATATAAATCACGAATATTTACTAAAATATTTTTTCACACAAGTGATCAATACATCATGGCACATTGTGAATAGACTATTTATCAGACCTATCCTTAAAAGAACTCCACATGAGTTATTTAAAGTGAAGCATGAGAATTTTAGATACTTTTAGAGCTTTGAAGGCAAATGCTTTATTCACATTAATGGAAAGAAAGAAAAAGGTAAATTTGATCCATGAAACGAGGAGGGTATATTCTTAGGATATTTAATCAACTCTTGAGCTTTCATAGTCTACAGTGGAAGCAGGAGAATGTGGCCAAGATAGCTGAAAGAGCAATTCTGAAGTAGCTCATCCCTCCACTCCCTTCTGCTGAGCATCACAGCAGGTGACATTCAATCTGGCAGCCTCAGTAGATAGCCGCGGTGAGATCTCTGCCGCAGTCAGGAGCAGCTTTTAGGGGACGTGCATTCAGCTGTGGTGCAGCAGATAGCTTTTGTGGAAGTATGGTGCTTGGACAAAAGTTTTTTTTCTCCTTTCTGAGCTCCGAGTTTCATGATGGGTCCTCTTCTATCCTGGCATAAGAATAGTTTCTATTCTGCTGCATCATTGTTGTTAGTCTCTCTTGATAACGGCTACACATCAACAAGTGTTAGTTGCTCCTCCCTATTTCCCTATCTCAATACGTGAAACTTTGAGGTCATGTTGGTTAAGGTAAAGGTAATCATATGAAAAAAAATAGTTATCTTCGTTAATCTTATAATCAATCTTAAGCTCTTATCACCCTTTTATTAATACTCCTGCACATGTTACCTTCGTTTATTAGATGAGTGTTCTACACCCGATGTTAAAGGAAGGCCCTTGTGTCAACCTTAACCTGTATGCAAACAAAGGCTCTTGACATTTTTCCATTTTCATTATGGTTTCACATTTTTCACCATGATTTGTGACATATTATGGATTTAAAAATGTTTTAATAGCTTAGGAAGATAAATAACTTCATACCTTAAATATTGCCACCAAAAAATATATTTATTTTATGATATCTTTAACTAGGTCATTCTGATCCTAATCTTCAATTTTATCATTCAATTGTGTCAGTTCCACTGTGACGTATAAAATCTTGATCCAAGTCTGAAGATGAGAAAGCTTGTACTGCCATGGATTTGACCTTTAAATACTCAGCTTTCCAATGAAGTATGGGTAGATGTGATAACATTTCTATGGTTCGTATAATTGTAGACTCTAAAATTTATCATCACTTTGTTACAAATTATATGTTAAATTTACCAAGGCTGTGACAGCTTCTTTCTCGTCATATTTTATTGTCAATATAATAATTTAAAATTGAATTATTTGGACACTTGATGCTTACACGTTTTCATGGCATATAATCAATTTTAAGAGAATATTTCTTCAGTAGTTCTGTTTTGATAGAAACTTTGTTTTAATATTTGCACATCATATAACCCTTGATGGAGAACATTGAGAGGATACAAACGATGATAAAAGTTTCTCTTTAACCACCATTCTCCAGTAGCATTCTTTTGATCCAAAACATGGATCATCTTTCCATACAGATTCTCAAGCCTATGGGGTTTGCATGAAAAGCTCACCATGGCGAACTAATGAACCCCAATCAGATGTTCAGTTGTCACATACGCTTATGCATAATGTTAGAATGTAGGAAATATAGAGAGGGCGAAGAGAGATACAAAAGAGAGATAGAAATGGGACAAATGAGGTAGACAAGGTGGCAGAAGAACAGTATGCTGCTGGTAGGCAACCCTTGTATCAAGGACGATAAGATGACAATGCCTGAATACGGCAAGCCCATAACAACCCCGAGTAAACCAAATATCCTGTGCTATTTAACTAAGATATGATAAAGCCTATATTACACATATATCTAACATATCAACACATGACATAAAGAACATCTTCTATGTTTACCTCAGTTAAATTTCTGCAGAAAAAGTTAACAGAATTTTGAGATCACAATTTAAAAATCGATCATTATGTCCTTCAACATAATAGATAAAAAAAGAAAAAATTATCAAAAATAAATCTATGAAAAATTGGCAATCTGAAACGACAATGTTTCCTTGCACAATGATGTGTATGGCATTCTAATATGGGACAAAAGTGAGGAAGGATTGAGTAGTTTAAGAAAACCACTTGGTTTAGGATGCTCAAAGATGTTATAAGTCAGAAAATATTTAATACTACAATCTAACAATCAACTGAATATGAAAAGTGGCTATTCTATGATCTCTTAGGTGACCATAGCAAAAAAAGTATATTAAATGAACAAGTGAAATGGAGAGACAGGAAGATATATTTGAACTCTGAAAATAAATGTTGACCATTGACCGACTTATTTGACCTTTCTACTATTTACCGTTGACCTGTCCTTGGTGATCGTTGACCGTATTGACCAAGTCGTCAGCTGCAGCGGCTCGCAGCTAAGGGGCGAACCTGACTTGGACCGGGTGGCCGGATGACTCTCGCCAGACGGTTTGGATCACGGCTGGCTAAAAAGGGGGGTAAATATTGGTGGGCTGGTGGAAGTGGGCCAGATGACGTCGAGCCCACGATTGGGGATTAAACCCTAGCCGTAAGGGATGGGGCCCTCAAGAGGCGGCGTGAGAGGGGAAAGCGGGAGCGGAGCGGCGGCGACGGCAGGAGGAGGCTGCAGCCGGTGGTGAGGCGATGGCAGGCTGCGGCGGGCGGTGGAAAGGTGAGGGCTGGGGTAAAGCGAAGGTCGACAGTGGCAACGGCGGTGGTGGCTGAATAGCAGGGCCGGCGGTGACAGGCCACGAAGAGGGGACGACAGCGAACGGTGATGGCTGCTGGAGGGGGTTGCCGGCGGTGGAGAGGGCGAAGGACAGGCAGCGGCGGCGGAAGGGAAGGTGATGACATGGCGATGGTGAGTGATGGCGGTACAGGCGGTGGTGCCTGGCGGCGATGGAAGAAAGGGAAGGGTGCTCCAGACCGGGAGTAGCGGGGTCCTCCGACCAACCCAAGCCGGGCGACGGGATCTTGCGATCAGGTAAGGTAAGGAACTAATCCTCAAAACTCCATTTCTAAATCTCCCCCGAATCAAAGGTCTGAAGGCCGATTTATAGGCCTCTCTACACCAAAATCTTTGTAAGTAAATGATGAAGGAAACCCTCTATTGCGAGACATTTGCTTTGGTGGCATAGCCATCGCGTAGCTGGATCAAGGGCGTCGTCCACACGTTCTATGTTGGTCATTTCCCCAATTTGATGCAAATCACCTTCTTGATCAGAGATGGTTGTGGCGTGCTGCATCACATTCTCTTCGACCCGCCTCGATCTATGGGATTGTGTGGTTCCTCCGGCTCGGATAGCCGCTGGCGACTCCGGCGCTGTCATACGCCGTCGACTGCTCGCGGGTTAACAGACTCTCCGCCTCCTCCGGGTTGTGCTGTGGAACCCAGGGGTGCGCGCTAGATGGCCCCAGCACGTGCAGAGCCATTGACACCTCTTTCATGGTGGGACGACCCGCTCCCTTGACGCTTAAGCAGCGACCTGCGAGCTCGGCGATCTCCCTC
>CM046542.1:5290000-5302500 GCA_024713555.1 Spirodela polyrhiza
CTCAGCTTGACCTAAAGCAAATCAAGAATATAGAGAGTAAGATGCAATGTCAAGATAATCGGTAAACAGTCTGGGTCATAATATGAATGTCACCGACGCAACCTATAGCAACGATCCAAGGCTGATGTCACCCACTGATTCTCATTGAATGTCACCTAATCTTACGTGACATCCAAACTAGAGTTCTCGCAAGAGATGTCTTTATAAAAGGGAAGGGCCAGTAACCTTACAACGCCTTCATGAACCATCCCTCTTCATGGAACCCACTCAGAGCAGGAGAGAGAGAGAGAGAGAGAGAGAGAGAGAGGGGACATTCTAATGGATGGTAATGGAGATTTCCCTCAATCAAGATATTTAGAAGTGAAAGCATCATAGCAACACTTTGTATGCAATACTTGATGTCGAGAATTAAATCAAAACTAAGGAACAAGTTATAAATACTAGTGATGTAGTTCTAAATTGTTATTAAGACAATCAATCAATTTTAAATATTTATTGAACTAAGTTCACCTAACATAAAATTAAAATTAGTATTAGTGGTGAATTAGGTTATGTCCTTAGGAAAGGAATAAAAAAAATGATTTAGTTCTCTATCAAAAATAGGTTTTACACTAATACTTATATTATTGTGAGAAAATATTAGTTACAATGATGATTCAAACTAAATAAAAGGAAAATAAAGTACAATAACTTTCAAATGAATAAGATCAAAGATAAATAAATATTCACACGAAATAAATAATACATTAAATAAATAAATCTCAAAGAAAAATAGAAATATTTAGACTTTGAAATATGTAAACAAAAAGTAAATTGAAAACAATAAAAGCTTACAACCCTTAGAACCTTTGAGTTCTTCTTGACCTCAGGGTAGATCCCTCAGCCTATGTTCAATTCAAAGGAATGGATTTTGACTAGTTGATGTTGAGGAAAAAAGAGAAATCCTCTCATACATCAAGTTGCTAAAATAAGGAAAAAACAAGGAAGAAAAACTCTCTAACCCTAGAATATAAAAAATAACTTTGAAAAATACCTCTCCTCTCTCTCTCTTTTCTATCCTTTTTATTCTACATGTCCACAAATCAAGTTTATATTTTTATTTTCTATTTTTCTAGATTTTTTTATAATTTTTATATATTTTTATCAATTTTCTTAGATTTTTCTCACCATCACATGTGAGAATAATCGATATTACCTATTTTACCAAAAGGTAATTTATATTTGTAAATATGCCCAACTTTATGTGTATCGCGATATATCCAATTTATCAAATGGTGATTAATATTTGCACATTTGTCCTCATCACATGGTAGGCTAAGAACTATCTGATTCACATGTTGTCGACCCATGATGATCCATAAGTGATGTGGCCACTTTTACGTCATCAAATGAAGCTGCCACATTCCTTACACACAAGTTTGCTGTATCAAAGCATGTGAGATGATGATTGGTGACGTGGCTCAACTTTGACTATTAGATCCACATCCCACTATCCACCAAAAGGATGAGTGATGTGGTTGCATTGTTATCATCAGATATTCATCCCTTTTCTCTTACCTTTATTGGGATATGTGCATCCACTATTAAGCACAATAAGGTAGGGGACATATTGTCTCCTAGTGCATTAGATCATTCTATTTTTATCAGCTTGAGATTTAAGTGACGATTAGCCTCTATAAACTTGGTGACGTCACTCTTCTATTCATCAAATCTGTGACACGAGACTTAGGTGGATGAAGTCATGGGCCCATATAGGCCCACTAACTAGTGAGCCCATTAATCAATTTTTTATTCTTATTTAATTAAAAAAATTCAAAAAAATTGTAGAAAATTTCAATAGAAATAATTCATTAAAAATAATAAAAATTGAATCAACATAAAATAAATAAGATTTTTGCATCAATCATATTGTTTCACAATAAAATGACTCTCATTAAGTTTTCTTTTTATTTATAAAATCTTATTTTAAATCAAAATTTAGATGAATTCATTTAAATGACAAATCACTTATATTAATATAATAAATTGTGAAATAATGATCAAATATACATTATTTTTTTAAATTTGATAATAGATTAGTATATAATTTTCACAAGTGATCAACTAGCCTTCTTAGGAAACACTAAAAAGACTACTTTCATTGTGATGTGTGACACCATTTCAAAAAATTAAGAAAAGGAAAAAGTGTGTGCCTAATATCTAATGAGTTAGACCTAAAATAGTTCTAATTATCTGCTCGATTTGTAAGACATGTAATTGTTATATTTTTATTTACTTTATAAATTTAAGTAATAAACCTTATTTTTATGATTATAATAAGTTTTATCCTATTGTAAGTAACACCTTGTATTTCTAGAAGATTTATGAGTTGGCCCAGTTTCTTTCTCTCATGGACATTATTTTTTTATTTTAAATGTAAGTAATTACTTGAAAATCATCTTGGATTTGAGGACTATGAAAATAGTGCAATATAAACCAATGGTTATTATTATTCATCCAATTCAAGTGCATCACACAAATATATGTATGGGACAAGGGACCAAGTCCTCTTGTTTTGGAGTGCAGTCCCCTATTTGCAAGCATAAAGTTGCATCCTTCACACTTGTTGCCAACTTAGGTTTTTTTTTCTTTTTTTTTCAACAAAACATAGTGATTGATAGATGGAACATGTACATTGTTCAGCAACTTCCAAGGGTCGTGGGGGTGGGAGGGTGGGGAGGAAGGATGTGTGTTGGTCCAAATCATCAAAATTTGCCTTGTGCTTTCTGAATCTATTTGGCCTTTGGAGGCCATTGTTGACTTAATTGATGATGATCCAATGTTCCATTGAGTTTGTATTGTACTTATTATTGACTTTGTGAGACTTTTCAACCCATGGCTTAAGAGATGGAGTACGTGCTGTCCTTTCTCTACATTCATGTTCACTATTGGGTCCTTTGTTATCTCCCTTTGCTTACATTGTTCAAAGTAGTGTAAGTTTTCATGTACTATCAGATCTAATGTGTCATGCCTTCTGATCTTGTGAGTTGGTTCAATTGATTGTGTTTGTGAGGAGTCTTCCTCTCACTTTAGAGAATTACTAGATGCTCTTGGGAATTTTTTTTTCTCCCACTCCCCCATATTAGTGTTTTGTCCTCAAGAGGTGGAGATATTTTTTTTTTCTCTCATGTTTCTTCCCCTTTTAGTGGCTCTCATGGTGTAGGTGACTTTCCTCATATGTAGTTGATGATGGAATAAATGGCATGTAATTAACTTCATTTTCTTGACTACATTAGCATGAATATCTCAGAATTGTCATGTCAATTGGCTGAAATAATTGAACATTTCTTAAACTTGGACATAATTCAGCACTTGCAAGTATTGAGGAATCATAATAATAACTATAAGTAATTCTTACTTGACTTCTATGAGGTCAAACAGTTTGACTACTAATAAGTACCTTTCTATCTAAGTCTCAATTGTACAAAAGATTATAGAACTTCACGGTGATGTCGAGGTGTAGTCCATGGTAAGGGAGTCAGCCAGGAGTGAAGGATAGCTGAGGAGAATTTCAACTGATATGTATGCCTATAGCTAGTTAGAGATGGAGAAGGAGCGGTTAGAGAGATGACAGATGATTAGTTGGGGAGTATTAGGGTTATTGTGTGAATGTAACTGAACAAAAAACCTAACCTCTCTTGTTGGAGAAGGGGGCGAGTGGTAGGAGTGGATGCAGCAGACCAGAAGGAAGGCTCTCAAGGATTGAGGGACCCCTCCTTGTTTGATGTAAGATCTTGAAGTGTTCATTTAATCTTTTCCTAGATTTGCTTGCAGGCTGCCTGATCCTGGTGAGAAATAAAGATCCTAATTTATGAAAATGCATTGAAGGCTCAAGGTACTATTATCGAGAAGGAGAGGGCTCATCCCACGATCTGCCTCATTCACACCGCAATCCATAGTTTCTTTGTTTATATTTTGATGCTCTCTTCCTCTCTTTTCATGTCTATATTTTGCTCATCTCTTCTCGAAACAAATCTCATCTCTTTTAGGTTTTGGATAGAAGTCTATAATTGAATTCCAACCTCCTTGTGGATTGACCCTCTACTCACTCTACATTGAGTGTAAATAGTAAGTGGAAGGAAACAATATCATTTCATTGATTAAGTTTCAATCAAACAACAACAAAAATTGATACGATTTGGACTTTATCAACTGGCACCATTGCGGGGAGGCAAGGCAAACCTGATTTTGGACATCTTGTAGGTTTTTGAAATTCAAATTGCTTGCAAGTTCAGACTAACATTGAAGTGCAAAAAACCTACTAGAGGGAAGAAAAAGGAAGGCCATCATCGGTGAATTCTAAACTTTTCCCCTTAGTTTTATTAGCTGTACTCTATTTTTTGTGTTGTTCTATGTAGGGTAAAAGATCTCAGAATCCATAATTAGTGACTCTAGAGTTTGTAGAAAAATCCGTTAGTTTAGAGGATATGTGTATAGATCTAGAGGAGACAATTGAGGAAATGGCTAATATGCAGAATGATGGTAATAGGGTAATGAGACTAAGGGAATATTCTGAGCTAGCAGAAAGTAAGATCAAACCTCAAGTGCATGGGACCATTGATGCAAATGTGAACTTCAAAATAGACCCCCATCTGCACAATATACTGCCTTCATTTTATGGAAAAATGAATGAAGATACATATGAATATTTATATGAGTTTGTGAAGAAATGTGATTCTTATAACATTGCAGGAGTAAGTGTTGATGCTTTAAAAATGAGAATATTCCCTCATACTTTGAAAGATAGAGCAAAAGATTGGTTTAGAACCATGGGTAGGAATTTCCAAACTTGGAATGAAATGGAGAAGTAGTTTTTACAAAAATTTTACTCTGTTGGGCAAACTAACGCCTATAGGAAGGCCATCCAAGATTTTACTCAAGGCAATGATTCTTTTAGAGAATCATGGGAGAGATTAAAGGATCTAACTCGTAAATGCCCACATCATGGCCTTCCGGAATGGCAGGTGGTACAAATTTTTTATGAAGGCTTGAACGATCATGAAAGAGGGAGAGTAGATAATGCTAGTGGCAGGACCTTTATAGATAGAACGATTGAAAAGGCCATCAGCATTATTGAGAAATTGGCAGATAGTTGTGCAAACCATCAAGGTTTAAATCAAAATGGGAGAGGTGCTATACAAAAGCACGGAGGTTTGATTGATGTGAGTGCTGTGGAAAATGATATGTGGAAAGATAAGGTCAAAAAAGAGATAAGAAAAGTAGGGAAACCTGTCAAAGAGCTCACTCAGCACATGAAAAATATAATGGCTCCACCCTCTACTTCATTATCTCCTGCTAATGTTTCACAACAACCTTCTTTTCTTTGTTCTATTTGTGAAAGTTATGATCACGCTAATGACATTTGTCCTACCCTTGAATAGGTTCATGCATTCAAGATGAACCCTCAAATGCTTAGGAGCTGAAATTCAAAAGGTAATTATAGTAACCAAGGATGGAATCGGGAGAGGAACAATAGTTTTCAACCATACCCATATAATCAGCCAAATAACCAAAATCATCAGCCATATAATCAGACCTATGCTCCTCACAAGGTTATTCATGATAGATTTAAATTTGGGGAACTAAACCATATTCTTATCGAGTTACAATTGGTAGATGGATCCATTAGACAACCTTATGAGAAATTAGAGGATATAGTGGTAAGAGTTGAAAATTGTTGCTTTCTTGTTGACTTTATTATGGCATACATGAAGGTGACAGAAAATTTGAGTCATGCACCTATAATCCTTGGTCGACCCTTTTTAGCTACAGCCCAAGCCACTACTGATGGGGAAAAAGGAACAGCTGAGCTCAAGGTGGGAAAGGAGAAGGTCGAGATTCAGATTTCTAAATTGTTAAAATTTCTAGAAAGTTCAAGTGAACATGTATGTGCATATGATGTAATGGAAGATGTGATTGCAAAGGAAAACAAATCTCCTTTGAACTTGACCTATCCTTATGAGGAAGAGTGTGAACCAGATGAGGATAAAAAGTATTATTTACTCACCGTGCTCATCCTTGAATTAGAATTAAAACCTATACCAAGTTCTGTTAAATATGTATTTTTAGGACCCGATGAAACCTTTCTTGTCATTATTTCATCTTAGTTGTCCACTGCCCAAGAAAGCTCATTACTAGATGTACTTAGATTGCATAAATCTGTACTTGGTTGGTCTATTGATGATATTTAGGGCATTAGTAGGAGAATATCTGAACATCAAATTTTTCTTGATGAAAAAATCAAACCATCTCGAGAATTTTAGAGGCGTTTAAATCTTTATATGTATGAAGTAGTGAAGAAAGAAATTATGGAGTGATTGAAAGTTGGTTTTATTTATAAAATTTTCAACAGTCAATGGGTAAGCCCTATTCATGTTGTGCCCAAAAAATCTTGAATCACAGTGCAAAAAAATGAATATGGTGAGGAACCCCAGACTAGATTACCAACTAGATGGAGGGTCTACATTGATTATAGGAAATTAAATTCAGCCACTAAAAAAGATTATTACCCTCTACCCTTTGTCAATCAAATTCTAGAAAAACTTTCAAGACAAGAATATTTTTATTTTTTGATGGTTATTCAAGCTATAATCAAATCACTATATATGAAGATGATCAAGAGAAAATCACCTTCACTTGCCTTGTTGGAACTTTTGCTTTTAGAAGGATGCCTTTTGGTTTGTGTAATGCACCAGCCACCTTTCAAAGATGAATGAGTGCCATGTTTTCTGAATTAGTGAGAGATTGTTTAGAGATTTTTATGGATGACTTTCAGTCTTTTGATCCTCTTTTGATGCATGTCTATCTATTTGTCAAAGGTGCTGCAGATATGCGTGGAGGACAAATTAGTCCTTTGTTGGGAGAAATCCCATTTTATAGTTCACGAGAGGATAGTGCTAGGGCATCTAGTCAGCAACAAAGGGTTGGAGGTGTACAAGGCCAAAATAGAAGTCATCAAGAACCTTCCTCCTACAAACCTCAAGAACTTAGAGGTTTCCTCAGCCATGTGGACTTCTATAGGAGATTTATTAAGGATTTTGCCAAGATCTCCAAACCTTTAACCAATTTACTTTCCAAAGATGTCGATTTTGTTTTTGATTCTAAAGCTTTAGCCACCTTTTTGCAATGAAAGAAACCCTTATTCATCCACTCATTCTTCAATCCCCCAATTGAGATTTGTCTTTTGAATTAACATGTGATGCTTCTCATTTTGCAGTATGAGCAGTCTTAGGTCAAAGGGTAGACAAGAAGCCAGTGGCCATCTACTATCCTAACAAGACCTTGGGAGAAGCATAACTCAACTATTCAACCATAGAGAAGAAATTTTTAGTAGTTGTTTTTACTTTAGAAAATTTTCTTTCCTATTTATTAGGTAGTAAAGTAGTTATCTTTTTTGATCATGCAACTTTGAGATTTTTACTTAGTAAGAAGGAGGCTAAACCAAGATTAATGAGATGGATATTATTGATGTATGAATTTGATATAGAGATCAAAGATAGGAGAGGGTGTGAGAATGTAGTTGTAGACTACCTTTCACAATTAATTTGTGATTCACCCTCACCAATTTATGACCAATTTCTTGACGAACAGATTTTGGGGATGGAGGCTACAAGGATACAGTGGTACGCCCATGTAGTAAATTATTTAGCTTCAGGATATATACTAGAGGATTAGGATCTAAAGGAGTGAAAATGATTCTTCAAAGAGGTAAAATATTATTTTGGGAAGAACTAGAATTATTTCATCAAGGAGTCAATCTTATACTCAAGAGGTGCATTCCATATGAGGAACAATGGAAAATTTTACAAGCATGTCATTCATCCCCATATGGTGGTCATTATTCTCATAAAGTCACAGCATCCAAAATATTATAAGTAGGATTCTATTGGCCAACTTTGCAAAAATTTTGTTGTAAATTTTGTAGAGTTTATTTGAAATGTCAAGTTGTAGTAAATTTATGGAAGCAAGATCATATGCCCTTGCAACCTATTATTGAAGTGGAAGTGTTTGACCTATGGGGAGTTGATTTTATGGGGCCATTTCCAATTTTTTAAGGATATGAATATATTTTGATGGGAGTGGATTATGTGTCAAAATGGGTTAAAGCAATTCCCACTAGATCAGCCGACCACAAGGTAGTTTTGAGATTTATTGTACAATGTATTATTGGTAGGTTTAGATGCCAAGAGCCATTATTAGTGATGGAGGAAGCCATTCTAACAACCAATTTAGGAATTTATTAAAAAATTATGGCTTCCATCATAAGATTATGACACCGTATCACCCTCAAGTTAATGGGCAAGTTGAAGTGAGTAATAGAGAAATCAAGAAAATTTTGAAGAAAATAGTGAGTCATAATGGGAAGGATTGGGCAGGTACTATGATGCTTTATGGGCTTATAGAATGGCATATAAGGCCCCTTTAGGAATGTCCCCTTATAGAGTAATTTATGGTGAAGCTTGTTACCTTCCAATTGAAATTGAACATAAAAGTTACTAAGTGACATGACTTAATCGTTATATAATAAATCATGCAAATTTAAAATTCATAAAATTAGAAAATACTAATTTTTTGAATTTTAAAAGTATATCAAAATGAATAAATAAATTATAAATCAATAAAAGGTTTCAAAAATAGTAGGAAAAATTTTCAAGTCGATCACAAAGATGTAATATAATATCGAGTAATATTTCAGAATTTTCTTAAAAGAATATGATTTTTTTATGATTTTTTAACTGAATGATAAATATAATATATTTAAGAAATCATGAAAAGGAAATAAAGCTATGACGTCAATGTGATGTTAGTGCTCGAAGAACACGAATCAGGCGGAAACAAAGTTCTGCCCTATGATTCTTTCGTAAGCAATTACCGTCGATTTAATAGATCAAATTAAGTTCTGTAAATGCCCAAAGAATTATAACTCAGTGATGAAGGATATAGAACTTTGAAATCATGCCAACTATCATCAAATTAAACAAAAATAAAGTTTAAAGTAAGAAAAATAGAGTTTCGGCTTCGCGGCGGTGATCATTAGAATTCTATGTGTTTGGAAAAGAATTTGTATAATGTCCATGGCCTCGAAGGCTCCCCTTGAATAAAGACAATGTGAGCAATCTCTAAATCTTTTTTCAAAGTTTAAAAATTAGTGGAATGTGTCACCAAATCATTTTTAATGGCTGTCACCCGATGAAGCAAAAATATGGTAACTTGTGGCCTTCTGGCAGCTATCACCCGACGGAGGTAAACTAGATGAAGGTGAGGTGCATCTCAGGGGCTTCGTCCTCTAGTTAGAGCAGAAATAGGAGGTCTTTTATTGTTGCATCTGGTATGCTCTTAGGAGGTGGCGACTTATCTCCTAGCAAATCGTCTTTTTCTTGGCGATGACTTGTTCATTGATCAATTAGAGATGATTTTCTTGTTGAGTTTACGATGTTTTTTTAGAATTGTTCACCAATTTCGGCCATGATGCTCATGAATCGCATTAACTAAGTTTTTGCCAAGATTTTGGTGATTTTTGTAGTTTAATCGTTTGCCAGAAATCATAATTTCTTTACTAGTTGCTTGCTTGCAAAAGAGAAATGAAATAAGTACGATAATGCCCTTACAATGTGATGTCATAAGAATATTTTCATCATGGTAATGAAATGATATTTTGAGCATTTATAATCCTACAGGGAAAGTTAGAGTAGTGGGTTTTAGTCCCACATCGGTTTTCTGACCGATTTTGACGTGAATAAAAATTGGTGGCTCCTTTAGCCATCACTAGGTACTTCTCATCCACATGTATACGACCACTCTTTGGCCCATACTCAACTAACCACTAGTGATGTGGAAGGGGAGTGATGCATACCTCAACCACATGAGCCTCTAAGTTCGTGGCCTGCATCTTTAGCCGCTTGAGCCTCGAGCTCGTGGTCCTTAGCCGCTTTATAGCTCTGCCCGACTTGGGCCTCTGACTCACTTGGGAGTCTAATCGGTCGGTGGCTTTTTAATTATTTTTTTCCTTATTCTTTTTATTTTACTCTTTTTCTATTTATCTCAAGAAAATAGGATTATAAAATCATGTAATTAATCAAAAATTCATATTAACCAACAAGAAATCACTTTTCACAATTTAGCACAAAAATAAGTCTATTTATCATGAGTTAAGGCTAAAATTATTATATCACTAAATTATTAACTCATGATAATTAAGACTTATCACTAGGCCATGAATAAATTAAATCTCTCTTTAGATGATATAGGAAAGAGTCACATTTTGCAACTACATGAGCTCCAAGAGTTAATAAATGAAGCTTAGGAGAATTCCATCAGCTACAAATCAAGAATGAAGCACTTTCATGACAAGGTTTTAAGAAGGAGAAATCTTCATGAGAACCAATGAGTTTGGCTTTATAATTCTTAATTGAAATTGTTTCTAGGGAATTTAAAGTCTAGATGGGATGGACCATATATTATTAAGGAGCTTTTTGACTCTAGTGTAGTACTCATCACTGATCCAAAAATAGGAAAATCGTTCACAGTAAACAGGCAATGGTTAAAACCTTACCTAGAAGTAGAGGAAACATTGAAGATAGTGGATATCACCCTTGAAGAACCCCCTAATCTGTCATCTATCCTTGGGTCACCTGTAAGAAATTTCGTCTCTTAGTAATGAACTTTAAAAGATCTTCCTTTGTCTTGATTTAATTGCAAGTTCTAGTTCTTCTTTTAGGTTCTATCATCACACAAGCCATCACTATTTCATCTTTATTGTGTTTTGTTTTATCTTCTTCCATTAGATAGGGACATCACTCACAAATAGCCCTTTGAGCCAGCAGCAACCACAATTTGCATGGAGGATTATCACTTACAAAATCCGGTTTACAAATTCTCTTCCCATGATAGTATTACATGCGTTACGACAATGCACATACCACATTGAGGGGGGGTGTGGGGTTATATACGGCAGCATACATCTATTCCATTCGTCTGAACCACTTGGAAATTCATCCATTTTCTTTGACTCAAAAATAGTGTTAGTAAGAAGTTAGGCTCTTGCAATGGATCAAAAGCATCTCTAAATGGTATGAGTCATGGATTCAGACACCTTTTGATCTGAGATAGAGGTGCAAGGGATAAAACTTTCACATAAATTGATACCTCAAGTGTAATCTCACAATAGGTTGAATTAAGTTAAGAGAATTGTCAACTAAGAGAGTTGTCAATCCTACTGGTGAAGAATGTTAAGGACCATTAATTGCCTAAATAAAGGATCTATAATTTGAGAAGATAGAATGAGCTTAAAATATTATAATCAAGAGTATAACCAATTCAAGATGGAATAACTAAGAGCAAGGATTTTAAACTTAACCAAACTCCACAAAGATGAGAAATATCAACGTACCTTAGTAAATAAAATATTGACACACTTGATTCCTTGAATTTTAGAGATGGTGCAAACTCTTCTTGATAATTCCCACGAAAGAGTTATCAAGATTGAGGCAACAGCATGTCGAGAGAAAGAGAGAAAGGCGTTGCACGGGGGGTGAGCAAGGGAGGAGCGATGCAGGGTAGAGAGGGAGAGGATGACGTGTAGGAGAGAGAGAGAGGGCAAATGTGTGAGTGGGAGAAAGAGAGAGAAGGGAGAGCGACTTGCGGGTAAGAGAGAGAAGGGGCGACATGCAAGAGAGGGAAAGAAATAATATCATTTCATTGATTAAGTTTCAATCAAACAACAACGAAAATTGATACGATTTGGTAGTCAACTTGCACAGCTCTAGATCACCAAACATAATCAATAGATTGGTTTCCAGACATTCTAGAGCTACAGTTAACCTTTGTAGTGGGTAGAATTTAATTCAAGATCTCCCTCAAAAACTATGTTCCTATAGATAAGGAGCATCGCCTGGTCATCTTCTCTTGGGGGTTGCTAGTTGTTAGTGTGCTGCTATTTTCCACTGAGTATGTTCTTTGTTGTTCTAGTTGAACAACTTGTAGGGTTCAATTGTCTTGGTCATTGCCACCACTCTTGTTTCCTCTATGGTTCCTTTTCTATTGGTATGTAAGTGGTTGTTCACTGATTTGCTTCCAGTGGCTGCTATATGCAAGGATCCTTGGTGTGGGTGCTCTACTCACTGCTCCTTGATCATTATAAATTACCTTCTACTTAGCTGCTACTTCTTGTTTCTATCTTCTACTGCTAATATCTACATACAAGAAGCCTTCTTTCTCTCCACATTTATATCAAGTGTGATACAATATGTATATCACAAATAATAGATTAATTGAAGCACCTATTTTTTAATATGTTGATAGTTTTTACATTGTTAATCTTTTTTCCATTTATGTCAATACAGCTCTCTTCTACTTCTATTTTTCTATCTTTCCTATCTATATATTTATTTGCAATACCATATGGCATAAGATAATTTACCTTTTTCTAGTGTGTACGTATCTTGTGCTTCTTTGGATAATTC
>CM046542.1:5307500-5397500 GCA_024713555.1 Spirodela polyrhiza
CGTCAATATCTACATTCACATGTATATAACAAGTTAGAAGGGGAAAAGGAAGAGCCACTTAGAATCATCCTGCCTATCGGCAGTCGACTTTTCAAGGGATTTGTCATTCCACCCTTTCCCCCGCACTTGAGCCGTTGGCCGCAGGGATCGTGGAACTCCTACCTACGCACTCCGGGGAATCATCATTTAGTATGTAGCCCTCTGGGCACTTGCAATCGTACGAGCCCAGCGCGTTGGAGCAGGTTGCGTTCGATGGGCAGATATTGGGGTTTTGGACGCATTCGTCGATATCTACAGGCATCGTGGTAGAGTCAAGAAGAACGATCAAATAAATTTTAATGCCCAACTTAAGAATAACCGATACCCCCTCTTCCGACAGATAACCGAAGCAATTCCGGGATATTGATCATGCGTACCTTGGCAGCCCCCTGGAAGGTACGGATTACCCTGGTAACCCTCGGAACAGTTGCAGCGGTACCCCCCGCCGTTGTTGAACTCGATGCACTCGCTGTTGTCGCTGCGGCACGCGTACGGGACGGTCCGGTTCTTCTTGGCTTCCGTGCAGCTTTGACTGCCGATGGACCAGTCGAGAACGATAGGCAGAGTTTGATTCTTTAATGTAATGGAGGTTAGATCAGAGACACTGAAAGTGTATTGACCCTGCTCAGCCAGGAATATGAACCCACAGTGGTTGAAATCCATGGAATAGCTGTAATTGTAGTAGGTATCCATCCCCGTGGTGTAGTTCTTGATGCCCCTGGGAATTGAAACCTCGCAGCAGCCTAAGCCCGAGCAGCTCCTGCCATTCGGCATGCCCTTGAAGCTGTCGAAGCTCTCGCAGTAGGATATGCACCCACCGGAGTAGCGCGTGCCGTATCGGTCCCATATGTAGGCATTCGTGTCGCACCCGACAACGACGAACTTGTTCCGGGTGTCCGAGAACGTAAATGGCAGATTGCCGAGATCAACCCCAATAATGAAGTAATTAGTATTTCCTTTCCGATTATAGCAATCGAAGCCGGTCGAACCCTTGATTCGCAGCTCGCCGGTCAAGGAGATGTCGACAAGCTCTATATTGCGCTTGTCCACGATATCGTCGTTGCTGTCCGAAAGGTAACCGTCGCTCAAGTAGGCCGTAGAGTCGTCCGTGCAGTTGATCCTGAAGTTCCCGTACTCCTTGGCGTAGCAGCCCTCGCCGATGCCGAACGGGTAGGGGATGTCGATATTACCGCACTTGGCTTTGCAGGAGGGCGACAGTGTGTTCGCAGTCGCTATTCCTGTAGAGGCTGCGGTGAGGAAGACGAACAGGAGGAAGCCGATCCACGACATCTGCGTCTGTGCATGTGGTGCACCTCCCCGCCCTTCCCTTCCCCTGTCTGTTTCCTCTCCTTCCTTCCCTCCCTCCGTTCCCGATGCGAACATTACGTGAAACTTTGAGGCACAATCAACTTTATGGTCTCTTATAGGATCATCTGAACTCTATATTGTCGACTGTGTATTATACGCATTGACTTTATCGAAAGCTTAAAAAATCGAAAGTTCAATAAGTCGTCGGCGACCATTTCAGCACAGATCATATGGACTTCGTTCCTTCTGACTTGGCAAGCCCACGCCAACCTGGTGCTGTCACCGTCACTGCAGGCTGGAACCGGGCACATCTCTACCGTCTCCGGATAGATGTAGACAAATGGAGTCGAAGAAGAAAAGGCAGGGCATCTAATAGTATAATAGTAGGTACCAACTGTGTTTGACAGGAGGCGTCGTTTATTGAACAAAAGTGGACACCAACTATAATTGGTTTGACCATAGAGACACCCTCCCTCCTCTCTCTCTCTCTCTCTCTCTCTCTCTCTGGGAGTTCATCTCAAGCCAGCGATGAGATAGCTTCCAACATCCGAAGCCCAAAAAGTCAGCTCTTCGGCAACCAACCATCTCAGCTGAGGTTACGCATCGACTTTATCGAAAGCTTAAAAAATCGAAAGTCCAATAAGTCGACACTTCGGCGACCATTTCAGTAGAGATCATGCGAACTTCGTTCCTTCTGAGTTGTCAAGCCCACACCAACGTGGTGCTCTCACCATCACTGCAGGCTGGAGCCGGGCACATCTCTACCGTCTCCGGATAGATGTACACAAATGGAATCGAAGGAGAAATGACAGCGCATTAATAGTAGGAACCAACTATGATTGACACGACGCGTCGTTTATTGAACAAAATTAGACACCAACTATAATTGGTCTGACCATGGAGACACCCTCCTCTCTCTCTCTCTCTCTCTCTCTCTCTCTCTCTCTCTCTCTCTCTCTCTCTCTCTCTCTCTCTCTCTCTCTCTCTCTCTCTCTCTCTCTCTCTCTCTCTCTCTCTCTCTCTCTCTCTCTCTCTCTCTCTCTCTCTCTCTCTCTCTCTCTCTCTCTCTCTCTCTCTCTCTCTCCCTCTCTCTCTCCCTCTCTCTCTCTCTCTCTCTCTCTCTCTCCCTCTCTCTCGCCCTCTCTCTAATGGCGCTCAGCTTGACCTAAGCAAACCGAGGATATAGAGAGTAAGATGGACTGTCAAGATAATCAGTAAACAGTCTGGGTCATAATATGAATGTCACCGACTGCAGCCAGCAACCTATAGCAACGAACCAAGGCTGGCGTCACCGACTGATTCTCAATGAATGTCAGCTAAACTTACATGACATCCAAACTAGAGTTCTCGCAAGAGATGTCTTTATAAAAGGGAAGGGCCAGTAACCTTACAACGCCTTCATGAACCATCCCTCTTCATGGAACCCACTCAAAGTAGGAGAGAGAGAGAGAGAAAGAAGACAATTATGATGGATGGTGAATGGGGATTGCCCTCAATCAAGGTATTTAGAAATGAAATCATCACAGCAACACTTTGTATGTGATACTTGATGTTAAAAATTAAATCAAAACTAAAGAACAAGTTATAAACACTAGTGATGTAGTTGTAAGTCGTCATTAAGATCATCAATCAATTTTAAATATTTATTGAACTAAGTTCACCTAACATGAAATTAAAAGTAGTGTTAGTGGTAGATTAGGTTATCTCCTTAGGAAAGAAATCAAAAGAAATGATGTAGTTCTCTATCAAAAATAAGTTTTACACTAATATTTATATTATTGTTAGAAAATATTGGTTGTAATGATAATTAAAATTAAATAAAAGGAAAATAAAGTAGAATAACTTTCAAATGAATAAGATCAAAGATAAATAAATCATCACACGAAATAAATAATACAATAAATAAATAAATTTCAAAGAAAAACATAAATATTTAGATTTTGAAATATATAAACAAAAAGTAAATAGAAAGCAATAAAAGCTTACAACCCTTAGAACCTTTGAGTTCTTCTTGACCTCATGGTAGATCTCTCAACCTATGTACAATTCAAAGGAATGGATTTTGGCTGGTTGATGTTGAGGAAAAAAGAGAAATCCTCTCATACATCAAGTTGCTAAAAAAAATAAAAACAAGAAAGAAAAACTCTCTAACCCTAAAACATAAAAAATAACTTGGAAAAATCCCTCTCCTCTCTCTCTCTCTTATATCCTTTTTATTCTACAGATCCACAAATCAAGCTTTATTTTTTATTTATTATTTTTATTATTTTCCGATTTTTTTAGATTTTTCTCGATTTTTTCAAACTTTTCTCATCGTCACACATGAGAATAATTGATATTTTCTATTTTACTAGATGACAATCCATATTTGTAAATATGCCCAACTTCATGTTTATCACAATATATTTGATTTATCAAATGATAATTGATATTTACGCATGTGTCCTCATCACATTGTAGGCTAAGAATTGTTTGACTCACACTTTGTCAATCCATGATAATCCATAGGTGATGTGGCCACTTATATGTTGTCAGATGAAGCCACCACAATCCTTACACACAAGTCAACTTTATCAAAGCATGTGAGATGACAATTGGTGACATGGTTCAACTTCGACTATTAGCTCCACATGTCACCTATCCACCAAAAGGATGAGTGAAGCGGCCGCATTATTATTGTCAGATACTTGTCCCTTTTCTCTTGCCTTTATCAAGATCTATGTATCCATCAGTAGGCACAATGAGGCAAGGGACATGTTGTCTCCTAATATGTTAGATCACTCTATTTTTATGAGCTTGAGATTCAAGCGATGGCTAGCCTCTATAGACTTGGTGATGTGTCACTCTTCTATTCATCAGATATGTGACATGAGAACTTAGGTGGATGAGTCATGGGCCTATATAGGCCCACTAACTAGTGAACTCATTAATATATTTTTTATTCTTATTTAATTCAGAAAAATGTAGAAATTTTATTTCAGAAATAATTCATGAAAAATAAGAAAATTTGAATTAACATAAAATAAATAAAATTTCTACATCAGCCATATTGTTTCACAATAAAATGACTCTCATTATGTTTTCTTTTTATTTATAAAATATTATTTTAAATCAACATTTAGATGAATTCATTTAAATGACACATCACCTATGTATTATTTTCTTAAATTTCATAATAGATTAGTATGTAATTTTCACAAGTTATCAACCAGCCTTCTTAGGAAACATTTACTTAAAAGACTACTTTCATTGTGATGTATAACACCACTTCAAAAAATTAAGAAAAGGAAAAAGTGCACACCTAATATCTAATGAGTTAGGCTTAAAATAGTTGTAATTATCTGCTAGATTTGTAAGGCAAGTAATTTTTATATTTTTATTTATTTTATACATTTAACTAATAAACCTTATTTTTTATGAGTATAATAAGTTTTATCCTATTTTAGGTAGCACCTTGTGTTTCTAGAAGATTATGAGTTGGCCGATTTTCTTTAATTCATGGACATTATTTTTTTATTGTAAATGTGAGTAATTACTTGAAAATCCTCTTGGACTTGAGGACTATGAAAATCGCGCAATACAGACCCATGGTTCTTACTATTCATCCAATTCAAGTGCATCAGAAAAATATATGTACGAGACAAGGGACCAAGTCCTCTTGTTTTGGAGTGCAGTCCCCTATTTGCGAGAGAGAGAGAGAGAGAGAGAGAGAGAGAGAGAGATAGATCTTCCCAATAAACCAAGCCCGAAGGAAACCAGGTCGACCCAGCCATCCAAACCAGACAGTACACGCCCACAGCCCTATCTTCACGGAGCAGCAACCACTTGTACTAACAAATAGCACCAGAGAACCAGCAGGCAGCCACAGCCCTGAAGAAGGGCAACCAGACCAGGCTCACCATAGCCAGCCCTCTTTCCCCTTCCAAAGGGAAGGAAAAAGAACGCGCTGGCCCAGCCCTCCCGGCCAGCCCCACCGATCAGCCCAGTTCCATTCAAACAGCCTCCAGCTCCCAGATGGAGAGGGCAGATGTCTCCACTTCCCCAACATCTACAGACACAAGCCCATCCCCCCCACCCCTCACAGACTACATCACATATGAATTAACAAGAAAAAAAAAACAGAAACAATGCGAGGGGCGCACCCAAGGACCCGTCGGCGCGGTGGTGGCGGCGCCGCTTCCTGACCTGCTGCAAAACCTGCACATAAGCGCCGATCACCCCGGTGGCGGTGGCGGCGGCAGCAGCCAAAGGTGGTGGTGAGCTCCCACCGCAAAATTTGCCTTGCAGCAACAAGGCCTGAGAGGCCCAAACCCGGCAAGTCATGGCACGGCAGCACTAGCTGTAGTGATCTTCTGAGGCAGCAACGGTGGCAGTGGCAGCAGCGGAGGCAGCAGCATAGAAGCCTTTGCCCTGATCACTTGCCGGCGTACCAGTTTGGTGCACACTTGGCATCGACCGAGAGGCCGACTCTCAGCGTGTTCTTCCCATTGAAGGGCTTGGACATGCAGTCGACGACGATGGCCTTGGCCTCCACCGCCGACTCGGTGGGGCCTTCCAGTATCACCTCATCGTGAACCTGATTATATCACAGCAGCCATTAACTCATTCCTGATTCTTACTATTTGCACCACAGAAATCCATGAAAATAGATTGCCCATTAATCACTTGCCTTGGGTACTCATTTTTCATAAGTTTACGATGAAGAAAACATACCAAAATGCGGAGATATATCTAACATTTTTCCATATTATCATATCCTTGAGAACCATGCGTGCAAAAGATGGTAGAAATCTCAAGAACATAAGAGCATTACTGTGGAGGAGAGAGAGAGAGAGAGAGAGAGAGAGAGAGACCTGCAATAGTAGCCTCCATCCGAGCTCCTGTAGCCGTTTGTTCTTGGCTATTTCGAGCATTGCGCACATTGCAACGTCTGCAGCACTGCCCTGGAAAGTATAAAATGGAGAGCGGAGCAATCAAAATCAATGAATCCACAAAGAAGATCCAAAGAAGAAAACGGAGTTGCGTTGGCCAAACATTATAATCCAGGCTTAAATAGATCTCTAGAACTGGCGATATGATCATTAACGATCTTTTCCCTAAATATTTAGATGGCAATCCGCTTGATAAACACAAGATTTTACTTTCTCAAGTAAAGATCACAAGATCAAGCGTAGGCTGGACACCAAACAGACAGATAGGAGGAGAAGGCATAAACACATCGCTTGAATCCTCCATTAAGAAAGAAACAGCGGTAGCCCACCTCAATTGGCAACTAATCCGTCTGCATTCTCTGCTATAATCTTAAAAAAAAAGGCAATTAAATTCTATCAACGCTCACAAATATTTACTTCTTTTAACTCCTCTTTGACCCTTTCCAATCTCTGATTATGTCTAATCACAGTGGAGTCATTTTGTGAAGGCGACCACCGTTTCTTCTGTGATTTTCACACAGAAATCACGCGTACATAAAACGGAATACCAAGCAATCCTATCGATGCACGGTTGCGGTTGACATCATAAGACCAGAAATACCTGCACAGGGGTATTGATGGCAGCTCGTTCAATGTGCCCCTTCTGGGCATTGCTGACTTTATCCATTGAGGGGAAATGGCGAGCTCTTCCAAGTAATGTATGTACACATCTGTTTTCTTTGGCCTCCTTCTTCCGCGCCTCTTGCCAGGTTAGAACTTCCTTTCTATCATTATACCACAGGTCAACTGTTTCCTTCGCTTCTTTAACAGAGACCTGAAGAAACGCAATTCATTTGCTTGAAAAAGATATGTAGCACAATAAAAAGATATGTAGCACAAACAAAAACATTGAGGATTTATGCTGATTAACAAGGAGCACAACTATCATCACGGAATTTCACTGTGCTGCTTATAACGAAACATAGTAACACAACTATGGATAATTGAAGTCAGCTCGATCCAACCAGAGTCATGTCTGAAAGAATAATAGTGTCAATCCGATGTGAATGAACTACATATCAATACACTTGATAAAATCAACACAGATCTTCCAAAAGATATTATAAAGAGCTATCTTTAAGAGTATGGATATTATGTATGATTGAAGTCGCCATCACAATCCACAAGAGCCTTGCTTAATTGAAGAGTGGGTGCCAGCCTGCTATTTATGCAGCAGATATCAAGAACCTAGAAAACTCTACACAATTCCGCAAAATTCATCAGAGTTTCATCTAGTTGTTCCAAATATCCCCCACATTTTTTATCTTCCACTTAAATGAAATACAACGATAGACTAGGGAGCTACCTTCCAATCACGCGAGAGACCAACTGGCGTTTTCCCATATGCAATGGAGAAGTTCAGCATTTTTGCCTTTCTTCTTTCCGCAGCAAAGGCATCCTGCATCAGAAAACAATTAACTATAAGATAATATATCCTCCAGTAACCTACAGAAATTAGAATCAGACCAGAATCATCCAGGCATCTTCCTAAAAAAGAAAGTACGAACATTTATCTCCGATGTACGTTCTTTATGCACAAAAACAACAGAAAAGTGATAAATATTGTCAAGTACGATTGAAATTATTTCTTCCTCAGCAAAGAATATCCCAATTCCGACTGCTTCTACACTGTCATATGATGGACAAAATCACTCAAACGGCTTACCTTTAATAATGGAACAGGAGGCTTCTCCTCACCAGGCTGAGCATGCCATTCCAGAAGTACCCTCTTCTCATTGACAGCTTCACGAACGTGATCGTACATATTCATTGCTGTTCTTGAATGGAAATCACCACCAGCCTCAAATGCATCCAACATACTTTGGCAGTTTGCAAGATGTGCTAGGATACGAAGCTCCAGCTGTAATATTGCAATAGCCAAAGAAGAAGCCACTCATGAATTTCCTTTCTAACATGAGGGAACATGTTAATTTACCTAACTACATTACAGCTCACCTGCCCATAGTCAGCAACAATAAGAGAATTTCCTGGTGCAGCAATAAAAGCCTGTCGAATTTTGTATCGGTCTTTCTCAAGAGCTGGTTGATTCTGGTTGACTCAAATGATGTCAGCGATGATTTAGAAATTTCAAAAATACTCAAACTAATGAAAATTTTATCAAAAACTAACGTGTGAATCAATTAGCGCGATTTTAAATTTTTTGCATTACTGTGAAAATAACAAACGTAAAACTAGAACAAGTGTCAACAAGGACAGCTAAACCTAAGGAGGCCTAACCCAGCACTTCTGTGGTAGGGCCTCAAATTACTCAGGCATTGTCAGGCCCTGTCCAGCAAACTGGCAAATGAACGGCATTGTGAAGGTATAGGCTGAACTCAGAATCATCCAACCACACTGACATGCAACCCTCCCCGTACATCAGCTCTCTCTATCCCTCCTACTAGCGGCCCCGCCCCCACCGCACAGACACACACGACAAGTTCCCCTGGGTGGTCCACCCCCTCCCCCCGCCCCCCATCTGGTTTAAGACAAATCCAGAGCAAAATAAGGTAACAAGAACTTAGAGAAAAAGGGACGAAGATTAATAAAAATCGAAAACTCAATAATTAATGATTTAAATGCAAATTTCATAAAGGTGGTAACCTGTAGATTAGGTCTTCTAGCTGATAAACGCCCAGTCTCAGTATTTATGTTCAAAGAACAATGGATACGTCCGCTGCGCCCTGCTATATGATTTCCCTGGGCGACAGAAAACGATGCAATTAAATATTCATATGATGTAGCTGGAACAAAACTGCGAAATGTTCTTTCACAAGCTTGTAGATGGAACATTGAGTTTCGGTAATATATGATGTAGGAACAGGGACCAAATTTTACTAGCAAACATATACATGCCACCCTATGAATGTATCTCCTATAAGATGTCTAATTGAGTTCCCAACCTTTGCACAAGTTTTCGAACTAGAAGAAGGAAACTAAGTACAGGGTGGGGGAGTTATCCTCTGCTCCACTTGTCACCAGGCATTTCCCTTTTCTTTGCATCCTTCCGGTTTAACCAACATTCCACTTAACAACTCACAATGGCTGCAGAGAATCGGATCCTAATTCAAACCACTTTGATTTCATGTCATATCCCAGCCTATATATGCGATTTATGCAACCCCATAATGAAAGCAAAAGTGGAGTTCAGGTGCCACGAATCCCTCAGACTATCAAGGAACAGAAAAATACATGAAATCCAACAGAGTTTTATTTCCGAACCACAACGAGAGGAACGCTGGGAAAGCAAAAGGTCTATGAAAGGAATCTGGTTAAAAGTTCACAGCCTTTCGAAAAAAGTGGGCTGCAAGGTGGGCATTCTAAAACTAGAAAACATGTCATAAGTATATGCCAAACTTAGATAGCATTGCCCAGAACTCTTTGCCACCTACAGAACAAAGGGTCACTCAATGGTATAACAATTTAGTCCTCGTCACCTTTATTTTTCAAAAAAACATTAAGCGCATCACTGAATTCCAAAACAGAAGTCAGCAATATACCCACTGGACTATGCATTCAAAAGAAGTAAAATGCCTATGCTACTGAAAATTAAGATTATCCCAGAACATCTTCAAATTATTGGCCTCTTCTCAGAAACTATCTTGCTAGGAAAAAGCTGCACACTAATTAAACCCAGGAACTGTGTCAGACCAACATTACTCAGCAGAGAAATTCCATTGCAAAGAGAAAAGATATGTAGCACAAGAAATCAAACACTTCACCAGAAGATATGAACAATAAAACCAGGAACGCGTTTTATCGTACCTGCAGTGGGAGAATGAAATTGGATATCAGAGAGTCAATGGAACACACTTCACAAAGTGCTGCAATTGCATGACAAGCTTCGGCACCTTTTCTGCCACTGTTAAACGCAGAATAGGCTAATCCGTAAGCAGATGTATCCTTGTTTTTACCACTCGTAGTACAACCATCATTTGTTGATCCACTTTTGTCTGATGGAGACACATTACTGCAGTCAGGTATCTGGAAGTCATTGAAAGACACTTTTCCAGCAAGGGCCTTCAGCGCATCACCACTAACAGATGGCCACCCACTTAGAGTATACATTTCTACTCCATTCATGTCACAAATCCTCGAAAGAGTAATTTCACGGTACTTTAATGGGGCTTTTTTCCCCTCCTCAACGATCTTATCAGTATTAGGCACCTTAAAGGTCTTTGAGATGGGCAAAACTTCATTTGGGTCCTTTCTGTAAAACATAAAGACAAGAAATTGAATATGACGTAAGCCTATTACTCGTGGTTAAATTGTTGTCAGCATATAAAGACGTATACCACTTAAAAGTTTCAAGAAAATACATCAGGCAGGCAGTAGGGCATGACGCCTATGTTAATGGAATTACATAGTTGAGAAAGAAAAATCAAGCCTTTCTACATACCACATGGAGACAATGGCAGAAAGTGTTATTAAGAAACCAACACGACATTTACCAAATCACAGGAGAACACAGTTGAGCAGAAAAGAATCCACAGAGAAGAATCTAATGATCTCGAATTTAAAGCTGGATTAAGTCCTCGGTTACAACTTTTGACTGTTGGGTATGTTTCCTTGCTTTCCCCTTTAACGCACGCTGATCTTAACTAAGTGAAGGAACTGCTGAGGTGGCGTCAGTCAAACAAATGAACAAATGACTTAGTTAATTACATTCCAATCTCAAACAACTCAAGCACAGTTTCCACTTTCTAGATCTCCAGTTGAAATTCATGAGCTAAGGTGAAAAAAATTCATGTTATACTAAATTCATGAGCTAACATGACGAAGAGGTAAAGATTAGCACCAAGATACAAAATGATCAAGGCATTTCAGAGCACATGGTCCTTCAAGAGTTATTGAAAGGAAAACACTAATGCAGTATTATTAAATTTACCAATGCCCTTAGACACTACGAAATCTCATACAAAACCAACAATTGTGAATGACAGTACATTTCAAAATTATCTTTAATCTGAACACGCTACTGTGGCATACTATGATTATGAAATCAAAACGCTTATAAACAAACCAGACAGGAAACAGGATTAAGTTACGGGAGTCACACACCACATTCATTAATAATGAAAAATGTTGTCTCACACTGCATCCGCATGAGTTATCAACGACCGCTATAAAGTCATTGAACTTTTGTGTAAATTGTTATCGAATATCACGGAACTGAAATCAAAAGCTGATTACACAGCGCGTGTAAGCTATGATGTTCATCTGAATTTTTAAGTATAAAACTAGGTTTTGTCTATACACATTCTACCCGCCTATACAATATGCAGTAGACAGCCAACTTCCCTCATTTGCATTAATTGTGCCTTGACACTTAACAATTGTGTCCCCTCTTATCAATGCAAGCATGTTTTGGAATCCCAAGAAAAATGTGTACTGAAATTTATAACCTCAGCAGCCAACTCAAAATTTATAAGCCAAGAGAGCAACCCAAGCACTTGCACTAATCTGCTGGCGGTTAGGAATCAATTCAGGGGGCTATTAATACAAATTATCCTCAAATTATTATGATGGAAAAGAACCTATTAGCCCAGAAGGTGGTAAACAGAAGCAATGAGATACATCAGGCACATTCCCTTTTTCTTCCTTTCGCAAATAAAAAGAAAAAACTTTGGTTGTTGCCAGCTCGCTTTCTGTTAATATGGCAAAAAGAGACATCAATTATTTCACGATAAGATTATTAGTCCAATATTCATTACAAATTACAGGCACCATGCCCTCTCAAAGGTTACCAGGGAAGCTTACAATGATAAACGCGAAAACCCATAAGCAATTCGCAGGCATTAAACCCAAAACATGTTTTGGGTGTAAGGCATTCAGTTACAAAGTAAATCGGGCTCCTTTTAAAGGAGCAGAAATTTAGGAACATCTTACCACCAAAAGAAAAACTGCATCAAGGACATTTCCTTTCTGCAGTGACGAATCAGAGGAAAAAATATTCGAAGACAACAAAATGTACACTATACCACAGCTCTAAATCGTGAATCAACAATAGAAAATAGAAAACTGTAAAATAGTTTTACTGAGATAGAGTGAAGGGACGAAACACTAACTTGTTCTTAAAACCGCCAAAAAATAGCTGGCGTATCTGAGCATCACTTCCTACATTCATATATTTAGCATCCGCGCAATAGGAAGATGCCCACTTGCGGAATCTGTCAGCAGCTACTTGCTGTTCAGCAATAGCCACTTTTTCAACCTCTGCGAGATAAGCTCGATCAACAAGCATCCCCTCGGCTTCCATTTTAATCAGCAGATCACCAAAAGGACGCCAATATTCATTGTAGAAGTCATACATGGAACCTTTCTTGGAACCATCAATGATCCAGTTCCTAGCCATCAGCTTTTCTTTTAAGCTTTCAAAAAGTTTCAGAGTGCTGATTGAATCTAATGCAGAGTAGCAAATCCAGGTCTCTCTTTCTTCCCTCTGGAGTGTTTCTACAGAAGCAATAGAGATAAGTTTGCCTTCAGATCCGTCTTTCTTTATCTTTTTCTTGCCAAAGAGGGATTTCATTGAAATCTTTCCCGTGGTCAAATCATCTTCACCGTTGGCAGGCTGTTTCTGTCTTTTCATGACATTCCCATTACTTGTAAGTGCCTCAAGCGAATAGCCACCATCAGTTCTCCTTGAAGAATCCCACAATCGTGCAAGGTGCATTGTATCAGCATGA
This sequence comes from Spirodela polyrhiza, assembly GCA_024713555.1. Classification (NCBI taxonomy): domain Eukaryota; kingdom Viridiplantae; phylum Streptophyta; class Magnoliopsida; order Alismatales; family Araceae; genus Spirodela; species Spirodela polyrhiza. The sequence continues at coordinate 5,320,504 of CM046542.1, forward strand.
AATCCAGAAATATTTATACCATAGTTCCGAATAACATGACTATCAAAGCTGTAGTTATGCCAAACCTGTAGATGAGACATAAATCATTTCTCCAATAATTTCACATGAATCAACAAAAAATTAAAGAATAAACAATCAAAGAACTGTATAAATCGTAATATATGTAACGCAGAAAAGGAGAATTATTTCCATAACAGGGAGCATGGAAAAAAAATATGAAACTGTATGCGGGCCAGGCCAAGTGTCATCTACACAAACTGTGTCTGAGCAAAAGGAAAGGTCGCAACACTGAGACATAGAATAAGGTAATTCACAGCATAAAATAGTGCAAACTCATGAAAAGAATAAGTCAACCTCACCCGACAATAACTTACATCAGTTTACACTCAAACTTCACAACACACTTACGTCAATGCACAGCGATGTTTTTCCACAATGTCTCAAACATTTTAATCGAAAAATAGATTGGATTCATTTATTAGTTCCAATGGCAAAAGTGGAGAAGAAATACAAAAACGAAAAATATGTAGAACAGTGTATTATGTTAGTGGCAACAACGAAAGCTGAACAAAGATATGATTAATCTGCAAAAGGCCCACACTAGAAAAGAATACAGACAATGACATTGAAAGCCTATTTCTTCTTCAGACTAACTTGGGTCCTTAATTGAATTTGTACAATGTCATTCAGATGAAACAAAAGAAGGATGATTTATTAAAGGATGTGTTTAATCATGTTTATAAAAGAGGACATTTTTAAGGGTGTATCAAGTAAGCAGTGTTTCTGCAATCCCCGGGGACTTGATGTTTCTCTGATTTTGACATCTATGGCGTCCGTTATTTCCAAATCAATGTTTTGCTCTTATTAGTGATTACTGAAATTTTGGCAGTTCCTGCAAACATTTTCACTCTTCAATTTTCCCGACGTTCCCCCGAGTACCATTGTAGCTGTCAACAAAGTGTACATGTCCCCGGACTACTTTAAAGCCTCAGTTTTCCAAAGATTCTCAACTTGCATATTACCGGCTTAGCCCAAAATGCTTGGATGCCTGTCACTTTATTTAAAACGTCAGTCCTCTCAACCATGCAAATGAAAAAACAGCCGAAACTCCATTGCCCAAAAACACGATGGACACACAAAGATTTCAGCTAAAGAGAATGAAACTTAATGAATTCTCACCTTTTTAATCGCTGGGTTCTCAAAAAAGGGAATAAACTCCAGCAAAATATTCTTCTCACCATCAAGTACATCCACCCAGATACAGGACCTTCCGTTTCCATAATCTACTTGCTTTCCAGAATATATACTGAAACATATAATCTCTCCATGGTCAACAGGTGTCTCCTCCTTCACATCAATTCCAGACACCTGTACGGGGTATAGTAACGGTATTTAGGTAGCAAACATGAAATATTTTCTTATATCAGATGAAGAAATGGAAAAACAAGGACAGTCGACAAAAAGCACAGACAGGACGGCGGTGCAACCCACAAAGTACAAACAACAAAAATCTCTCTCAAGCATCCACCAACACACTAATTTGAAATATATCTTGAATTGACGAGCTTTGTCATACTTCCTCCCGCTGGCCAATCAAGAACAACTCCATCCTTCCTTGTTTTATCGGGTAGAAGAGACAGAGCCAGAACGTACAACAGTGCAGTTGGGCACAAGCACGTCAAACTATGGTCAGCCTCTTAGACTTACAAGGTCTTTCAAATGTGCTTTGGTCTTCAATCCCATCCACAAGCACGTATGACCGAAATACTCAAGAAAGATTTGATAAGAGAAATCTGCACGCAGGGGTTTGTGGAAAGGCAGTTTTGGTCCGGTAGCAAGAATAAAGGGGGCAGAGAGTGGATTTGGATAAAGGTGATAAAGCCAGACCATAAAAAGGGTAAGTGAAGAAACACGAGAGTAGTATAAAGCAGAGGAACAGAAGATTAAGCATCAGCAAAGACATAAAGGACGATTACGTTAAGCCTTAATGAGCAGGGAGTAGTCATAACAGATTCATAGCCAAGATCATATTATGATTCCAATCTTCCAAAACCCAGATTAATAATAGGCCTAAATACCATACCGGATACAATCCTATATGGACATAAAAGTTATGAAAATATTTTTTCTGCAAACCCGTCCTGCAACCAAATACAGTCCCTTTTGACAAGGTAAACCTATTTAATATCAATTTTTACGTGGCCATCATAAAACCTTTTATTCAGTATATCTTCCTCAACACAGCATGTCACTAGCACTTTTTATTACAGAATGATAGTCCATGACCGGTAAACAACAGGAAAATTCAAAGTTTTCAGCAGCATTGAAAAGCTAACATACCTCCGTATCACACGCATGGATAAGGCCCTTGTGCTTTGTTGTGAGCAACTGAACTACCCTCCTTGCTGCGGAAATCGTATCAACAATAAGAACTTTGTCATATAATTTTTTAAGCTTTTCCTTATTCAGCTGCTCATTGATATCATTTAGTTGTTGTTGCTCGGGGCACGCATCACCAGTAGACTTGGGATGATGAACTGTAACATAAGAAGACCCATCCTCGCCCATTTCCACCTCAGCCTGGTGTCTTGGTTGGAGCACCTCGCGTTCAGGCAGAGGCACATCAGTGTCACACGGTGGCTTAGGAGCCAGGGATCCATTATGAGAGAGCTTCGTCTCCGAAGTTCTCCTCGAAGATGTCACCTGTTTAGATCGTTTCGAACTGCTAGGAGAACCAGAAACATCCTCCACTGGATACGTGTGATGAACTCCAGATGAAATATCTCCATCCTGCAAGGCCACCTCGTCCTTCATGGCAACTGCGTTCTTATGGTCATTTGACAACTTGTCGCGTAGCCTCTGAGCTTCTCTCAGAAGCTTATTTTGTTCCTTTTCTTGTAGCCACTTGTTCTTAGAACTCGAATAACAATCAGATTCCTTCCCAATGCCTGGAAGCGTAATCCTGTAAGCTTGCGGCAGCACAAATGACTCCGAGCTCCGATGTGACGACATGCTGCCAAAATAAGCCGGATACAGAGTTGTCCGCATGACACTCTGCACAAAAACTGGTGTCTGACCGAAAACTGAATCCCGTCTAGACTTCAAATTGACGACGCGAGAATGATGAGCACCACAGCCGGGGATAGTGCTGAGCCCTCTCTGGCGACCCCTGCCATTTGTTTTCCGGGAAGGGGGGGGAACCATAAGCACATGAGACCTCAAGACGGAGGATGAACCAAAAACAAAATTGTACTATAGACATGGATCAATGCAGACGAAGTTCCATTAACTAGAAAGAAGATGAACGGGAAGCGATTGAGAAGAAACTCCGTCACCTCAACAGGCCCGGTCCCACCCCGATTGAGGAGCCTTCCAAATCGGCCCGGGACTTCGCCAATCTCCCACCCCCCGGCCACCGGCTTCGCCTCGGCACGAAGAGTTGAGGCACCCTCGCTGTCACCTTCTGCGAAGGCGGCTGCAACCCCATCTCCCACCCCCTCTATTCACACTCCACTGTTGCCCAGACCCTGACCTCAGGGAGAAGCGATTTCTCGCCGCTGCCGCCGCCGGAGGCGTCTGCAGGGCCACCGGGAAGGTTCGCGAAGCCGAGGTAGAGACGGAAGCGGCAGCAGGGGCCCCCTCAGGAGCTCGGGGAGGGGGGAGGAGGCCGGAGAGGGAGAGGGTTTTTCAGGGTTTAGGCGGCCAGTCTGCAGCCAAGAAGAGTTGCAGGGAAGATAACGCGGGGAAGGGAGAGCGCAGGACGACGAGCGAAAAATCGTGAGGTAAAAATACTATGACCATCATGAGCCCAGAGAAGGACAGAGACAGAGGGGGAGCCAAGGCCTGGTTTGTGGGACCCCCAGTTATCCCATCATATTCAAAAGTTTTACCGGGCCGGGCCGGGTCGGCCCGGTAACGTTTATGAGACCCAATAATACCAGCCCAATAATCTAGGCCCAGTTTACGCAGAGGAGAGAGAGAGAGAGAGAGAGAGACGTACGGATTCCAAACCAGGATAAAAAGGAAATAAAAATAGTAAACATATGTAATAAAATATATGGAAAATCGGCCAGCAGAGGTTCTCCCTCGTCTCGTCTTGTCAAAGCCAGCCTAGCCTACAACAAGGGCTCGAGCAGATCGATCGAAGAAGACGACGACGGCGGCGCTCGGCGGCGGCGCCGCCAGCCACCGGGGATTCCTCCGGTCCTTCTCCTCGCTCAGGAGCACCATTGGCGGGCGTTCTGGAACATCCTCAGCCAAGGGCTGGGGCCCTTGGCGTCCACCTCCCAGCTCCTCGGGTACCACGGGAACTGCCACATCTGGAAGCACCGCTCCGGGTGGGGCATCATTGCGAGGTGCCGGCCGTCGGGGGAGCAGAGGGCGGCGATCCCCAGCGGCGAGCCGTTGGGGTTGAAAGGGTACACCTCCGTCTGTCGGCCGTCGTCGTCGCAGTACCTCACCGGCGCCAGCTCCGCCGCCAGTGCGCCGCCGAGCACGGCTGCGTCGGGGAAGTAGGCCCGCCCCTCGCCGTGGGCCGACCAGACCCCCAGCGTGCTGCCCTCCATCCCCTGCAGCATGATCGCCGGCGAGGCCTCGATGCGCACGCTGCTGAAGCGGCACTCGAAGCGGCCCGACAGGTTGTGGACGAACCGCGGCTGTGAGGCGTCGTCGTCTTCTCCGGCGCCGGCGCTGCCGCCGGGGACCCAGCCGAGGAGGGCCATCAGCTGGCACCCATTGCAGACGCCGAGGCTGAAGGTGTCCGGGCGGCGGTAGAACTCCTGGAACTGGCGGAGCAGCGGCGAGTTGAAGCGGATGGAGGCGGCCCAGCCCTTGGCGGAGTCGAGCACGTCGGCGTAGCTGAAGCCGCCGACGAAGGCGACTCCTCGGAAATCCCGCAGCGAGACGGCGCCTTTCAGGAGGTCGGACATGGCGACGTCCCATGGCTCGAAGCCGGCGGCGTAGAACGCCGCCGCCATCTCCCTGTCGCCGTTGCTCCCTTCCTCGCGGATGATGGCCACCTTGGGCTTGATGGCGGCCGCGAGGAGCTCGCCGGCGGTGGCGGCGGGGGAGAAGGACAGCGACCACGCCGGAGCACGGCGGCTCTTCAGGCCCTCCTTCTCCAGCAGGACGCAGGAAGCCAGCCTCTTCTGCAGGCCCTCCAGGTGGAAGCTGGTCTCCTCCCACAGGTCTCTGAGGAGGGACGTCTCCTCCTTCAGCTGGAGATTCCCGTCGACTCGTACCGTCACCGTCGGCGCCGCCGTCACCCGACCGATCACCGCCGCAGAGACTCCCGCCGTTCGGAGCCGCTCCTGCACGGCGCCCAGGTCTCCGGCGGCGACCTCCATGACGAGCCCCAGTTCCTCGGCAAAGAGCAACTCCAGGAGGCCGTCCCCGCCGGAGGAGAGCTCCAGGTCGACGCCGCAGTTGCCGGCGAAGGCCATCTCCAGCACGGCGACGAGCAACCCGCCGTCGCTGATGTCGTGCCCGGCGGAGATGAGCCGGTCGGCGAGCAGACCCTGGACGGCCTCGAAGGCGCGCTTCAGGTGAGGGACGTCGTCAACGTCCGGGCAGTCGTCGCCGACCTGGTCGAACGCCTGCGCCAGAGCGGAGCCGCCGAGCCGGCGCCGCCGCCGCCCCCCCTTCCCCAGGTCGACGTGCAAGAGAACGCCGTCATCGGGGAGCTTCAGGTCCGGCGTCACGGTGAGGGTGATGTCCGGGCAGGTGGCGTAGACGCTGATCACGAGGTTCCCGGGGGCCTTGACCATCTCGCCGGCGGCGCGGGCGGCCATGGAGAGACTGTCCTTGCCGCCGTCGATGGCGATGCCCAGCTCGATCATCGCCTCCGCCAGGGCCACGGCGGCGTCGTACATGTCCGCGCCTTCCCCGTCGAGCTTGGCGGCGTACATCCAGTTCCCGCTCGCCTTGACGTCCCCCAGAGAGGTGATGCGGGCCCAGACGAGGTTCGTCAGCGCCTCCCCCACCGCCAGCCTCGCCATGGCCTTGGGGTCCAGGAGCCCCTTGATGGGCTGCTCGCCGATGGCACAGGCGCCGCCGGTCAGCCCGCTGTAGCTCTGCGCAATGACGGCGACGTCGGAGAGGGGCAGCTGCAGGGGACCCACCGTCTGCTGCTGCGCCACCAGGCCCGTCACGCACCTGTCGACCTTCGTGGTCAAGAACCGCTTGGAGCAGACGGCGGGCAGCCGGAGAACCCTCTTCAGGGCGTCCATCACGGTGGTGCCGGGGGCGATGTCGATGGGCTCCCGCAGCCTCCGCACCCTGTTAAAGGAGAAGCTCTTCTGGGGCATGTCCCCGAGGACCTTCTCCAGCTCGAGGTCCACCACCGGCGGCGGCGGCGGGAGGCCCTCCGCGCGGCGCTGCTCCGCCGCCCGGCTATCCACCAGCACGATGCGGCCCCGGCCGTCGATCCGGCCGATGACGGCCATGGACACCCGCTCCCGCTCGCAGACTGCGCGCAGGAAGCCCTCGCTCTGGGGCTTCACCAGCAGAGCGTCCTGCTCCTGGTACTCGGCGCCCCAGATCTCGAGCACGGACATGGTGTGGTCGCCCACCACCACGGAGCGGATGTCGATCTCCGCCCCCTGCGGGTAGATGATCTCCTTCACGACGTTGCAGTTCCCGCCGGCGCCCTGGTCATGGATGCTCACGATGGGGTTCTCCTCCCCCAGCTCGGCGCAGGTGCGCACCACCCGGTAGAGCTTCTGCGCCATCTCCGCGTCGCCGCGCTGCACGGCGTTGAAGTCCAGCTCCGCGTCGTTCTGCCCGCTCACCATGCTGGAGGCGGCGCCGCCGCCCATCCCGATCCGGTACGCCGGGCCGCCGATCTTCACGACGAGCATGCCGACCTCAGGCTCGTCCTTGGCGATGTGGGCGTGGTCGATCTGCCCGATGCCGGCGCTGAACATGATGGGCTTCAGCCACTCCCGCCGCTCCCCGTCGGGGAGCCTCATGCCGAAGCTCCTGGTGTAGCCCTGGATCAGCGGCTCCCCGAACTTGTTGCCGTAGTCGGAGGCGCCGTCGCTGGCGTCCACCAGGATCTGCAGCGGGGGCGCCAAGTTGGAGGGGTACGCGAACGAGGAGTCCTCCCAGGGGGCGAAGGCCCCCTCCATCTGCAGGTTGCCGACGCAGTACCCGGCGGTGGCCGCAACCACAAAGGAGCCCTTCCCGGTGGCGTGGGTGTCCCTGATCCGACCGCCGGCGCCCGTCTCCGCTCCGGGGAACGGCGCCACCGCGCAGGGGAAGTTGTGCGTCTCCGCCGTGAACAGGATATCCAGGTCGCGCCGGAGCGGGCGGAGCAGCGACGGCGAGCCGGGCGCCACCGGGTGCAGGAAATCCACTGCGAATCCCCTGATGGCGCTGGAATTGTCCTTGAAGCCGATGACCGAGTTGCCCGGGTTCGCCTTCAGCGTGCTCTTGACGATCTTCATGAGGGTGCCCTCCACGGGCTCCCCATCGACAATGAGCTTGCCGTTGAAGAACCAGTGGCGGCTGTGCTCGCTGTTCGACTGCGCAATGTCGAAGAGCTCCACGTTGGTCGGATTCCTCTTGATGTCGTCCCGGAAGAGAGAGGTGTAGTACTGGAGATCCTGCTCGTCGAAGGCCAGGCCCATCCGCTGGTTGATCTCCTCCAGCGCCGCCCTCCCCTTCTCCATCACCGGAACCACCACCACTGCCTCCGGGACCAGCGCCGACTCGAAGGACTTGAGCTTCCCGCTGTAGACGCACTCTGTCATCCTGTCGTGAACCATGGCGGCGAATTCCTGCACCTGGTTCTCCGGCAGAGGCCCACTGCCGGGACGGAGATGAAGCCGGTACCTCCTCGACCTCTCCATGCGGGAGACCTCCGCCAGCGCCGCTGCCCGGCATATGGACACGGCGTTGGCCGACCACGCTGTGGTGAAGGACAGACGAGGACCCACCTCGATCACCACCGAGGAGGAGGAGGAGGACGATGACCTCGGCCCTCCGTCATCCTCCAGGAAGAAGCTCTCCGACCGCAGATTCTCAGGCTCGAAGGTCTCCTGCAGCAGCCATCGGAGCACCGCCAGCTTCTCCCCCGACAGAGCGCCGCTCAACCCGATGTTGAAGCACTGCTCTGTCTCCAATCCGACGATCTGATCGGAGACCTTCACCTGGGCCTCTCTCAGCAGCTCCGCCGCCGCATTTTCTGACATGAGCGGCCGGCGGTAGAAATGGATAATCCCATCACCCCCGGGGGCGCCGCCAGCTTCTTCATCCACCGAAGCCTGCGCTCCACTCGAAATCACAGCCTTCGCGCTCACCAGAAGCGAGAGCTTCCTGTTCGACGAAATGCCGCTGCCAGCCACGCCGGGCAGACGACGGCCAGGGGAGAAGGCGCACCGCGTCCTGCCCAGCGATCTCCTTGGCAAATGAAAGCTTCGCCTTGGCGACCCCTGCATCGAAGATGGAAGGATCATACAACCATAATACTTCGATGATCAATGAATTAATGGGCAGTCTGCGAGTAAACACCTGCAATGGCAGGAATTTCTTCGCGGCGATCTCTCCGAGCGTCACCATTTTTCACTGCACCGCGGAGAAAAAATTATCAGCAATCTGCAAGAAAACCCGCATTGAGGGGACTGAAATCCCGCGGCATATGAATAAATCTGGCCTCCGATCATCTCTCTTCATCAGCTGCTCCGTTCACCTCTGGTTTCAGTCCACGGTTTCATCAGATGGTAGAGAGAAAGAGAGAGAGGATCAAAGGTTAAGCAGGGGTGGTGAAGGTCGCAGGCGGGGTCAGGTGAGAACCTCGGCGTGGAGATTGGAGGAACGGGATGAGCTGATCGAGGGGGAAACCAGTCGATCAGACGGACAATGGAAAGAGGAATGAGATCGAAGAGAGTGGCGAGGAAGAAAGGATACTCACCGCCCCCCCTTCCTTGCTCTATGCTTATCAACCTCCCCTGCTTCCTATGGCAGGAAGACGGAAGACCTAGAACGAACAGGGGGTGCTCGCTAGGGTGGCGAGCACAACCTGTCCCGCCTTCCGCTGCGGCGGCGGCAGCAGCAGCTAACCGGCCAGAAGTGACAGAGGCGCTCCCGCCGGATCATATCGGTCAGTCCTCGATGAAGCTATGAACAGAGCGTCGACTCGCCACTGATGAGCACTCACTGGGGCAATCAATCGGCCGGCCCTTTCAGCGCCGAAATGAACACACCGGCGGCCTCGCCGGCGGAGACGATGGGGGGGATGGGGGAGAGGAACATAAGAAGAAAAGACGATCGAGCCAGGCGAAGAGGAACAGGACGGGGCCAGCAGAGCGCTGAAAGCAAAGATGCCGAGATCAGACAAGTTCAGAGGAACGAACCTGGCGGGCGGGAGATCCCCGGCGAAGCAGCGAAGCTCGTCGTCCTCCGCCGGCCGGGGGAGGAGACCTGCCAAGTTCAGAGGGAAGAGGAAGAAGCAGGCGGACGGCGGCCTCCGGCCTTCCCTCTCCCTCTCTGAGCGCCGGAGGAGGAACCCTAGGACGAGGGGAAGAGGAAGAGGAAGAGGAAGCGAGGGGTGGCGGCGACGGCCGCCAGGCCCCCGATTTTTAGCGGGTTTATGGGGAAAACCCAAAACTGCCCCTGCGGCCGCCCAGTTGGCACCGCCGCACCCCTATCCGCTGCGGCCCCGCCGCCGCGAGTGGGTCCCACCTGTTCCTCTTATAGTCAATAATGCGGATGGGGCCCACTCGGAGATTTTTCCACAGATATCTACGTCCTTTTAAATACTCCTTGGGCAGCGAACGGGCCCGTCGTTTCGATATCCGACCCGACCCGATCCGACAACCCGACTAGGGGGAGTGAGAGAAGCCTAGGCTGCGGGCTTCTTCCGACGACGAATTTTCGCGAAACCGGGCTGGCCCAATAAAATAGTGGGCCCTTTTATTGGGCCTGATTGACTTCGCATCACAGAGAGAGGGAGATCCAATACAGAGTCTGAGTACTTACGTAAATATCATTTATATATAGGGTTGAAATATTATAAGAAAATAATTTATGAGGGCCGATATTAATAAAAAATACCAGGTGCGGCCATCGCGAAGAGCTTTGTTCCTAGTTCACCACCCGCCGCTGCCGGCCTATTACTCCGCCGAGGTCGTCGCCGGCGGGGGGAGGATCTCCTTGCTCCGGCGCGCCGCAGATACCCTAATTTTTGGAGATCCCGATAGGTTTGGGCGCCAGCATCACTTCCAGGAGTTCGGCGGCAGCTCGCTGCCATGGATGCTCAGTCGTGAGAGGTTTTTTCGCGGTTCTGTTGCTTGATGGACGATCCTTGCTTGAAGCAGGGGGAGGCTGGGGGGCGAATTGTGGATGGAGAGCCCGAAATTGAGCGTTCGTTTGGTTTTTGGCTGTTCCGTGGCTGCTTCACCGTCGCCTTCTCCCTGATGGTGTCCTGCTTCCTGTCTGTCGTGTTAGGGATGCTCGCTCTCCTGATTGGGAGCTCCCCTGGTCTTCACAGCCCGGTTTCCATTCCCTCTCAATGCCGGATCGTCTCTAGCGGTGAATAGTTTGTTTCTGAGATAGTTTTCTATTTATGCTTTCTATCTATTGCCTTATTGAACTCTCAAATCTTTTACCTGTCTTTCTGACATCGGAGATTAGAAAAGCAGAAATTCATAATTTGTTCAGCAAATTTATTGCCTGAAATAAAGAGATATGCTGGAAATCTTATATGATCCTCTTCACCGTCTCAAAATTTGCTCAGTTGACAATAGATAGAAGCATGATAAACCCTATTTGCTGACTACATTTTTTAAAAATTTTAACCTATTTTCTCGTCAAGCAGGCAGGGTACCAGTCCCCTAGGTTGTAGGAGGAATTTCTGAGGAACAGAGCAGAAGCTTCCCTTCCTGTAGCTTGCTGAATGTCCTAACTAGAAGAAGGCTTTTTGGTGGTGTCTTCATAAACAACAATTACGTCAACTTCATTAAATTCATCTTTCCCTGCCTTGTCATTCTTTATCGAAGATAAGTAAGCAACACTTTAATTATGGATGACTGAACACCACTAAACCTCTGCTGACTATATCTTAAAGTTAGATGATTGTATTACAAAAGTTTGATTCTTTAAACTAACTCCATGTACAAAACTGGTACAGCAGTCAACCTGAGGTTCTAGATGCGAATCTCGATACCTTGGTAGCAATAAGATGTTATTTGGTGCTATTTTTCCCCCCAGTTACTTTTGGTGTCAGCATTTTAAGGAAACATGATGCAATCGCAAGATACTCGTCCATGGTCAAAGTCATAACCTCTAAAATAACAGTAGTATGTTGTACTTTCTGAAATGATCCAAATGTTTTTAAATTCAGATGGATCACAATATATACATTCATGTATATACATATATAGATACACATACGCCTAAGCATTTTCTGCATAAAGTGCTTAGTCAAACCCCAAAACCGATATAATCTGAGCTACGACTAATATTGGGCCATGAACATCTTTACTTAGCCTGATTCATTTTTCTCCAGGCTAGATTAGGAAGTATATGTGACTTTAGCTGATGCAAGCTTTTCTCAGGTGTGGATCTCAGGTCATCCAAGGTCTGTGAACTCTCACTGTCAAATTGCAAGGCGAAATACGTTCTATATCCATCGGGGAAACCAAAAATTGAGTGTCATGATGATTACTACTGGGCATCAGTTTTCAAGGTAATGTCCTTTAGTTGGTTCTTCTTTGGTTATCACACGACGGTTATACAAATTGTCCAATAGAAAAAAAATTTATAAATGAGGTAGGACGGAGTGAATCCACAATAGTTTGATAGATTAGATACCATTTTTGCTTACCCGTGACCTTGTGATCAATGAAAGAACAACGTTGTTTGTGTTTGGAATCAGTTTCTGATTTTGCGCCTGCATTGTCCATTGGGTGTGATAATATTTACCACTTAAAGGTGGAGTGGAGCATAACTCAGTTGGCCGAGGCCAATGGTTCCTTTGACCTTATTGTTTGGTCTTATTGTTTGGTCTTCTTGTTCAGGTAGTGATTTTATACACTTTAGCTTTATTTCATTTTCCCTGCACCCCATCATGGGGGTATGACTATGGCCCAGATATCTGCGCAGGCCTTATATCCAAGCCAATTAGATTTGAGGGAAATCAAATGCTGCAAAAATATATTGGAAAAGTTAGAGATTTGTCCATGCATTTCTAGAATGAAATTGCTTGTAAGACATACCTTGTAAGATTACTACTGGTCGGTTTAGTCATCCTTTTGAAGAGACGTAAAGTTATTAAGCATCCTGACCGACCTCAGCCTTGAGAAGACTGTAGTAGCCAAAAAAACGAGGCTCTTCTTGTGATTTTTATGATTATGAAAATTCCGTGAGGGACTTCACAACAATGGAAAACTAGGATAAAACAGCCCTTTTAAGCTAGTCTATATTGCCGCTGTGCTTGTGTTAGATCTTCCTATTAGCTTCTCAGTTTGGTTTTCTTCTAAATCTCTGTAATGTGAATAACGAAAGCTGTTAACGGTATCAGTTATCTGTACTTGAATCTATTGATTAGTAATCACAAAGCCTGATCGAAAAGGTGCGAATGCAGAGGTGGTGAAATGACCAAACTGACAACTCAAGTTCTGTTGGTTTTACAATTTCCAGGAATTGCCCAGACATTATTGTAACTTAATATTTTGTTCCTTTGGATGTTTTTTGACTATTCGCATGGGATTCTGGTGTCTTTTCTGCCCCGATGGTTGCATGTTAATTCCACTTCAAATCAAGCTTGCTTTCTGCAGGTGGAATACAAAGAATATTTTTCAGGGAGAATGATTCACGGAGTTGCTGAGTCTCCAAAAGAAGCACTTCCTATTTATTGTCGGCCTAGTTTCAACAGGGCTTGGCGGACAAAAGATAAGTTTAAGGTATGTTATGTGCCTGTGACAGAGAAGTTATCTATCTCATCCAATATTTAGAGTTAAGCTGTTATCTATAGATATTTGACCAAGCTTTCTTGTTGATCCTACATGGAGATTCTGATCTGCATTTCTTCGTTTGCATTAGATATGATTAACATTCAGCTTATGAGCTCAAGAATAGTGGGTTCAGCAGGAAAGAGAACAATAGACTGAAAGAAATGTGTTTTAGCATTCCTGGATGTGAAGGTCTTAAAATATATTACAAAACGGAAAAGAAGAGGTCTACAATCATTTGAGCATGAGGCAACTTTTTTAGATTTATTGTTGACATTTTTACATTTAAAATTTGTATTCCTCATTACCCTTCTTCACACCTGAGTCTATGACATTTAGGGACCAACACCTATCACATTAGCTTCGTTTTTAAGTGTCCGTACAATCATTATAATTTTCTACCATCAAAATCAGTATGTCAAGCTGAACATTTATCATGGTAGGTTGGGCCCTCTTGGCTGAGTGTGGGGGAATTCCTTAATCAAACCAAAAACTCGAGAAAGAATGGTGTCGTCTTTAGGTACACATTGGTAGATTATTAGTGCTGATGCAGAGAACTACTCCCTCATATGAGAATCAATGCATAGGCTTTAAATGATCTTCAATTGTCTTCATCATATCTTTGGTGGTTCGGAATTTCAGTCTCACAAATCGAACCGAAATAACTCAATAGAGGTACCACAGCCTGAAGGCAAGATAACTTTCCTTTTATTGGAAAACTCTCTTACTGTAGCCTAAATTTACTTAGTGCTACAAAATATGATGGTCTCATTTATTTATTCAGAAAGAACAAGTGTTTGATCTGCCCTCTTTTGATCTCCCCCTTTTCAGATAAATGAAACATACCATTGCAAGTATTCCCTGGGCACCTTCAAGGCGGACATTTATCCTGACCATCTCTTCAATTGTCAAGTAGGAGATCCATCATGGGCCGAGATGATCAGAAGATTCTTCACCCTGTAAGTCTCCCTCTTTTCTTGATATTCCTGACTGACCAGCTCTGCTATTTATGTTCTAACATCAGTGAATAGCACCAATCTACATCTGTTCACAAATTCGGCCAAAAGTGGAAAAAAATAGAGCACTCTAGTAATGTTTCAGAAGTGGATCCGCCACTGTTGCAGTTCTAATTATATTGCCTCGGCTTGACGTTTTCTCATCAGGTTCTTGAGTTTTATAAAGTCCTTCTCATGGGATACTCTACAAGGCTGGCATCATATACTGGCTGTGGCCACTGGGAGTCTGGGTGGCATCCTCTCTTCAATGCTCGCAGTCGGCACAGCCAAGTTCCTCCAGCCCCTGTGGCCAGCGTTGTTTAAGAAACTGCAACCTGTGAAACAACACATCTCCATACTATCGATGCAGCTAAGGCGACCCTGCCTTCTCATCGCTTACATATCTGCAGTCACCTGGCTGGCCCTGCAATACATGGAGACCATCGGCCTCAAGCAGCTCCTCATCCAGTCCCTCTCAAGAATGGCCATAACGAGATGACAACCGCATATACCAGCTCCAGCTGTCGCTCATGGAAATCCGTGGCTGATGCTGCCATATATATACGGACATCGAGTGGCATTTGAAGGAAGAACTGAAGGGAGATCTTCTCGGGAACAAGGAGGGGAGCGTCTGTATTCCATTCAGCCTGATTCCTTCCCAGGAGAGGTACGCCACCCTGATGTTGCCTATTTTACTCGACGTAATTTTTTTTGTCCAGATGTAAAATAGAGTGAGAAGTAAAGGCCAGATGGAAATAAGATGAAACAGAAATCTTGCCTTGTTACTGGCCGTAGGGTGCTTTTGAATGAATGTAAACTCATAAGCTCTGTTCTTCAAGGATGACCAGCATTAACCAAACAATGGCTCTTCTCCCTCATATGATCTTCCCTGTCAGCCAGTTTGAGGTCCAAATTTAGGCCATGTATAGGGAAACAAGACGTGAAAAAAAGGGTTGAAGAAGGATTGGGTTGTTTCTGGGTCTGTTCTAATCTGATGAGAACATATTTGATGGATTCAAAACTTTATAATCATCCTCTGTATGAATAGTTTTAGTACACTCGGGCTATAAATACCATTTTTGCATCTGTCCCAAGTGAGCCTCAATGCAGGAAGGAGTCAATAGAGCGGGTGGGATCAAGGAAGATGCCCAGTAGCTTGGGCATGAACCCACACCACACATGCCCAAGTTCTAACCTCACTTGCTGGGCGCAAAAAAAGTTAGACTGATAATTCTTCCGGTTAGTGGTTTTCAAGAACAATCAATGTGGTTCCATTGACCCTAATTTATGTGCCATTGGCTATGGATGAAGTAAGTGACCATGAGCCTTTTTATTATAATTATTTTATTTTTTTTTAGAGATGAGACCAACCTCATTACAGACTCTGTTTGCTAGATCCTTTCGGTCAATCCTCACACCAGAATAAAAATGCTGCGAGAATTTTGCTTAATTAATCGAATGAAAATCAACGGTAATCCCACAGACCTTCATTTTTTTTTGGCCTCCCTTTTCTGGGTGCAGTTTGAGTGGTGGGTTTGAGGGCAAATTTGGAAGGAAAAAATTGCAATGCACAAGTTCATCACTGATTGTAGCTAAGAAGCTTCAATAGCCATCCAATCATCTTAGGAATTTAATGCGTTGTGTTCCCCACTCCCACCGATCCCACTCTTCTTAATGAATTTTGCCCACCAAGCTGGAATGGAAAATTTCTGGAACGGCTTTGATGGGACATTCATGGGCAATATATTCATATGAAGGTGGGCTCTTGAGACTCCCACCTGATGGGGGTCTTAGATGGGGGCGATCAAGTCCCATGTGGTTCATATCTTATGATTTTGATTTTTAGAAAAAAAAAAAAAAATTATCTCCCAAGTGGCTCACTCCATTGCTTAACCGGTCAGTTGACCCCACCCAAAAACTTGTGAACTTGAATCTTCAGATGAACGTCACTTGGTCAAACCATTGGGTCAACGGGGATCAGAGACTATCACATGAACATTACTGGTGAAGACAAGTGAGTTGAGAATCTTCCCACAAGAATGCTGCTCCTTTTTGCCATGAGAAACAATTAATGTACCATGAAGGCTTCCATCTTTAGCTCCTGGAGGACAGCCAGATGAACAGTGAGCACCCACACTTTACAGCCATCGTCTCCAGGCTGGCGGTGCCACCGGCTGATGGCGGCTGCCGCTGCCAGCAGGGTACATCCAGTCCACCACCAGTGAGTTGCCCCTGAATGTCTCCCAAGCCTTCCTGTTGGACATCAGAAAAACTAATGCACTGATTCTGCATTTCTTTCCATCTGAGTTCTTAATGCATGTACACATATGAAATTCCCATCATTAGCCGGGTCATGTTGGCTCCAATTCCTCTTTTTTTTTCCCAATAATCACAAATTTACAGCCAATAAAATATGGTCAAGTATGCTCGCATGCCCAATCACCACACTGGAACGAACCGGATAATCTACCCAGATATGGCATTGGGTTTCGTCATATTACAAAAAAATATGTTGAAGAACTCGATTATGATGAGTCTCAGCATGATGGATCTGCACTCCAGGATCAGTCTATACCAGCTGCTTATGGGAGATGGCCTGGACGAACAAAAAAGTCAACGTAAGAACTTGAATCTCTTGCATGATTAGCAACAAATAGAGACGCAAAAAACCTGATTAAACCACGGAGCCCCTCCTAGAACAGTGAGATGCAGTCATCAACAAAAAAGTCCCACGGCATTAGATCATCAATCACCACGTCTCCTATAATCGACATCTGGGCCAGTGGCTTTTTGAAAAGTTCGATGGGTTTTCATGAACTGCTCTGTTGAAAACTATGCTGCAAGATTCATGTGCTGTTAAGAATGTGATCTCATGAACCTGCTTACATCCGTTCATCCATGGTCCCATTCATGGCAGGTTCTGGCAATTAGATGATCCCATGGTCCATATGGAAAATGGACGACGGTGCTTTCAAAATCCATAAAACGTCTTACTATTGATTGATTCATAGAACTATCTTGGGAAATTATCTAATAAATACGAATTCAGGTGATCACTGAAGCTGCTCTCCCGATCAAACAAGCGTGAACAGGCGGACTACTTGCCTCAGAGAGTAGTAGTAGCTTCATGTGGAAGAAACATAGAACCGGTTCATAATTCTCTTCATAACTAGAACAAGAACAGTTGCGGTAGGAGACTCAGGAATCCCAGATCTTAGACAGATGGAAGAATATCCAAGGCGACTTCCTTGAGTGACGGCATTTCTTCCTGTTGATGCAGGCAGTAGTACTTGCCATTCACCTTCCTCAAGACCTTCCATGGCCCAGGATAAGACCTGCAGATAGAGAACAGGTCCATTTCATGGTTCCATGGATGAACTGCTACAAGAACAGGATACCAAACTGGTAAAAAAACTGATAAGAAAACTTGAGATTTCTTCGAGTCAAAGGGTACTTTTACTTGATTCTGATTCGTATTCTGGATGAATGAGATAAAGGAGAATGGTTGGGTTATGAATGAAACCTGAATAGAACTCCACCCTTGCGCCCTTTAAAATTATGAATGTAGTAGGCTGTTTCCATTTTTGGCAGGAAGTTCTTAGCTAGAGCGCCCAGCTTTGGGTAGAAAAATGCCGGGTAATCTTGGCTTGTCAAGGTCTCTCCATTTCCATGGTTTTTTTTTGGCTTCAGTAGAATAAGCCAGGAACATCCGTTCACTGGGGAGGATGAGAAGAACCCTAAAAGAAGGATACATCCTGTTCTTATCCGGTCCAGCTCTCCGTTGAATATAATAAGCTTTCTCTCAGTGTTGACCACGGCTTCCCTGTACAGCTCTTCCACCACAAGCATTTCTAGAGCAAGGAGCACTTTTAGTATGTATGGAGGAGAATTACCTTGAAAGGGGATGATTTTTTGAGGAGGTGTACCGTTGACATTGAAATATGGGTAGGCGACCAAGAACACCTCGTCGTCGGGCTTCACGCGGTCACTCATTTTGACTTTGGTGGTGAATCCAAAGTCCTCAAAAAAGGATGGTTTTGTCAGGTAATCTAGGTTGAGTGAAGAGCCTTCAAAAACTGATTTGCTCGCAAAGTCAACTTCTTTTGCCTCCGGAAAAAACTGCCATTTGAGTGCAAGCCCGGATGTCAATTTACAGCAATATAAGTATTGGTGAGCGTTTGTAGTAGATTAAACTGACTTTATGCATTGATTGAGTTGACTTTATTTCGAGTCCGCATGCCAGATCATGAGCTAAAAAATGTCGCCTTTTAGAAAGTTTTTCATTGCAGAGACGTTTCATTAATCATGCCTTTGCAAAAAAAAGAAATATAGAGAACTAAAAGAAGAGTTCAGGTTTCTCAAGAAATCATCGAGGAACAGGAACAGTAAGAATTCAAAAAATCTATATAAAAAAAAAAAAATCAAAGGATCTGGGGAGCATACTATTCTAGTTCGCCTGGCCTTCTCTCCCACAATGAAACCATCACAAAATTCCCTGATGAGCTGCATGCTCCCAGTCATTTCTATGCCTCCTTCACCATCCCCTGCCCTCGAGCATCAATACGGAGCATGAAAGCAGCCCCTCCAGCATAAAATTCTCCATGATTATAGCAGAATGGCATGGAGAAGCTCCTACCTGGCACAGATTCAAGTCCAGCGGTTGGGAACTCAATCTCCTACAACCCATGCCTCAACCAATCAGTATTGGGAAGATGAGCGCTTCAGGCGCATACGGCAAGGACCAACTCACCACCAATTGCTTCTTGTCTCTCAGAGCCAGCTCAGCTGCAGCTTTAGCCTGTAAGATTTGCAACGCCTCAATTAGGGTTCCAGTTCTTCATCTGACATTGAACAGGAGGCAGGTAATCTTGGATGCCATGCAGATCCAATTTTGGCGAAATATCTTTTGTCTTTCAGGTTGAGCTATCTTAGAGCCTTTTTTTTTTCTTTTTCTTTTTTTGCATTCATTGATCATATAAAAAAAGAAGATGGAAATAATCATTCTAGATAAAAACTTAGAGCAACCAAAGAAAACGCCAATTAATCTGTAGGGCCGCATGATCTAAACATCTCTCTGGATCAAAACATCAAAATCAGATTCTGGGTGCTTTCAAAGGCTCAATGCTCATCAATAATAGCCTCCTGCAACATATTTTTCCAGTTTTTTGAAATCAACATCTTAGAGTCTTCAGAGCCTCTCTTTTTTTCTTTCTTTTTTTTTTTGCATTCATTGATCATATAAACAAAGAAGACGGAAATAATAATTCTAGATAAAAACTTTCAGCAAGAAAAGAAAATGCCAATTAATGTGTAGGGCCGCATGATCTAAACATCTCTATGCAACATACTTTTCCAGTTTTAGGGCTCATGATCAGGGCTTTATGAAATCAATATCCTTCTGCAAAATTGTACTGATGAGCTGAACAAAAAATGTTAAAGGCCATTACATTAATGTTCATCAGAGGCGGGGATTTTAGGTCATGCAATTCGATCCTCAAAGCCCTCCTGGCATGGAAAAATCTGACACACGCTAGCATGGTGCCATGGAAGCTCTCAGATTCGCCCGGAATGGAGCAGATGCGAGTACACTAGCATGAGACAAGGTGCAGGAGACGAGGTGCCAGATAAGGGCGAGGCCCAGAGTGGAAGGAATTCCTTCACCTGCACGAGGAGCTCGTCGTAGTCGCCGGGGAATCCCGCATCTGAGACGGCGGAGGAGCCGCCGTCGGCTGACGCGCGGCAAGCGGCTGCGCCGCGGCGTGCCGCGGAGGCTCTGGCTTTGGCTTCGGCTTTGGCTTTCGATCCGTCCAGTCCTCTTCCCGCCGGCGGAATCCGCCGCGCCCTGCAGGAAAACTGCGATTTCCGGGGAGAGCGTTGCAGAGATTTTCGTTCCCCTGAGCCGATCTGAATGGGCCAGAGCGTGGAGGGAGCTTACGGCAATCGCCGGCGAGCCAAACGTCGCCGACGGCGGCGGCGCCGCCAGCATTGCCATGCGAGCGGCGGCGGCGGAGACCTCCCTTATTGGTGGGCCTGGTCGCCGGAATCCCCTCCGGATAGGCCGCTCTCTCTCCGCCCGCCGTCTGAGGCTCTCTCTCTCTCTCTCTCTCACTCATTCACTCTAGCCCTCACCGTTGACCTCGTTGACTGGAGGTGAGCGTTGGCCCCGATGTGGGACCCACCGAGAAAGGCCATAATAATAAAAATGAAAAGATAATGTGATTTTCTGTAATTTCGGTTTTAACTGGCTAGTCATTTTTTAATCTCGGGCCCACCAACTGCGAGCGTAGTTAATGAAAGACCAGCGGCCCCTAATCTCTCTCTCTCTCTCTCTCTCTCTCTCTCTCTTCCCGCAGAAGGAAGACACCGGGGAGTTGGCATTCTCTCCGCCGGCGCCGCCGATCTGCCGCCTGAAGCCGCCTGCGATGGCCTCCCCGCTGCTGTTCCTGGTGCTGATCGTCGTGGCCCCCGCGGCGGTGCTGCTTCTGGCCCTCTGGTTCCTGGTGCGCCCACGGCCGGTGAAGATCCCCGTCAAGGGGCGGCACGTCTTCATCACGGGGGGCTCCAGCGGCATTGGCCTCGCCCTGGCCAAGAGGGCCGCCAGGGAGGGCGCCAGGGTCTCCATTCTCGCTCGATCGCTCCCCAAGCTCGAGGATGCTCGCGAAATGATCCGTATGGCCACTGGTGTGGAGGTGGCCATCTACAGTTCCGACGTGCGAGATGGCGCCGCGGTGCGGAAGGCGGTTGATGCGGCGGGGCCAATCGACGTGCTGATCTGCAGTCACGGGGTTTTCGTGCCGCAGGAGATGGAGACTCAGCCTATCGAGGACATCAAGTTCATGGTGGATGTCAACCTGATTGGCACCTTCAACCTCATTAAGGCTGCCCTCCCGAGCATGAAGCGTGGCGGGGGTCCGCGATCCATTTCCCTCCTGTCCTCCCAGGCTGGCCAGGTAACCAAAACCGGCCGATTCACCGGCTCCTTTGGCAAGTGGTCGACAACTGATTTTCATCGTTTTGTCGTGTGGAAAAATTTCTCCCATAGGTGGGAATTTATGGATACACGGCCTACTCGGCGAGCAAGTTTGCTCTTCGGGGGCTCGGGGAGGCCCTGCAGCAGGAGGTCATCAACGATGATATTCACGTCTCTCTCGTATTTCCACCAGACACAGAAACCCCTGGCTTTGTACAAGGTGAAAAAAAGACTGCTTGCAATCTTCTTGAAATATCGTGAGCGTTTTCACTGAAATGTCGCTTAATTTATGCTCTGAAACCTGGAAATCTATTGTGCTGTCTATGAAAATTCCGCCATTGGAATTTCAGTCGATTTGGAAGGATGATGAATGGTGGTCAAAAATGCCTGTATTTGGTACCTCCCTTGGTGTCATAAAGAAAACCCTTGCTAGAAATTGCTCGTTGTCGTTTGACCTTTCTTGTCTAGCCTTTGGTTCAATCATTTTTGTTCATATCTTTCTCTTTTTAGTATTTCACGTCTTGTACATCTTGATGTTATGCTCTGCTTTTATATTTCTCACAGTTATCTGGATGAATACTTCATTACTAAACACCGGGTATTTTCTTGCTGTAGAAAGCAAAATAAGGCCAGAGGTAACCAGTAAAATAGCAGGTTCTTCTGTTGGAATGAAGGCCGAAGATGTGGCTGAGAGGACGCTAAATGGCATCAAATCTGGAAGTTTTATTGTCCCCTGCAACTTCGACGGGCTTATGCTGGCCATAGCTACCTGTGGCTTGTCTCCTCAGCGGTCATACCTCATGGCTTTCTGTGAGGTGACTTGTGCTGGTCTCTTGCGGTTCGTTGCTCTATGCTTCCAATGGGGATGGTATGCAACAATTGAAAAATGCGGGGCCAGAAAGAAATAGTAAGCGCACTTGCACTTTTCTCAGATGAAATTAGTAATATGGTGTTGACTGCTGAGTGGATTGCCGACAGAAATGCTTGCCATCAATTAGTTAAAATAAAATGCTTACTTCATGGACTCCATCCCCCTCATGAGCCATTTTCTCTTTCCCTGCAGGCTCTGTTTTGGGATGATTGTTGCAATGTATAATATACTGCTTGGCTAATTCTGATATGGCACAAATAAGATAGGAAAATATAAGATGCGCCAGAACCTTGTGGTCCTGTCCTCTGGAAAAAACTTGTGCATCAGTCAAGTAGGTTGCTAGTAATCCCATGATCATTTGGTCAGGACCGATCCATATATGTACACACTTCGATTAACATAAAAAATAAGCATCTTCATGTCTCTTATTTCCGTTTTTTTCTGTTGCTAGGCATGGCACCATTTTATTGGGTGCTCCTGTTTGTCTCTCTCACCCAGCCATATTGTTCTCGTTTGAAACTATTGTAGTCTCATTCGTCTCTTGGGTGTGACATTATACACTGATTCTTATTTCATCTATCATCTGCATTTATGTAAAAAAAAAAAAGATCTGATATTGGGTTACCATCCTACTGATAGGCGAATATTCATCTTGTTGAGTTTGATAACTTGAATGATTTATGGGCGCCATGTGAAAATTCTGCAGATTGCCCCAATCTCCCTCCCCTTCTGCAAGGACTTCCTGAAGATCACGCTGGGCCCTCAACCGACCTGGTTGAGATTGCGAGAAATATTTTTTGTTCTTTCATCAGGAGGCTGGATTCCCAACGCAAGAGCAGTGACATCTTATCTCAGTTATTTTCTTTATCCATGTATCGTCGTGTGAAGTGTCGGCAAGTTTAGGTTGACAAATGAGATTTCTTCTCCTGTTTTAGTCAACTCCCTGCATCTTGCAAGCTCATGGCTGCCATCGGAGTGATGATCCAGAGCTCTCTGGTCAAATCCTTGCCTAGTCTCCGTGAAAAAAAATACCCATCATCTCTGTTCATGTAGCTTCACCTCCTATGGTATGTGACATTCATGGGCTTGTCCCCTCCCCCACCCCCCCACTTGTCATCATCATCATCATCATCATCATCATCATCCCCAAGCCTTGAAAGCCCACTCATTATGTCAACGCTGACCTGCTACTAACCAGCCCAGCCCAGCCCAGCTGCTCTGCTTCCTGATCCGCCACTGGGCACCGCAGGGAGGGGCAGCTCCGAAGGTGACGCCGACCTCCACCTCTCGTAGATCCCCCCGCCCCTTTTTTCCCGTATTTGGCAAAGTTTTACCAAGTTACTCTCCTGATTTCATATCTTGTCCCTTCTATTTCTTGCTTATAATTTTTTTTTTTTTTTCCTGTTTCTGTCATGCTCTAGCAGGCTGCTGCGGCGCCCGGCCGTCTCCCTCTGGCCCGCCCATTTGGATTCATGGGATGTGCATGTGATATGACCCGCGCCCCATCTTTGGTAAGTTCCACCGAAAATATTATCCCCGCTTAGTCAAACTCATCAGGCCCAGAAACCAAATAAATAAAAGAAATAAATAAATAAATATACAGCATGTTTATGGGCATGGTGGGGGACCCACCCACGCATCCACCGCCCGCTCTTTATTGGGCCTGGTTTTTTCTCCCACCCGGCCCACTCTCTCTCCTCCCCTCCACCTGGCTGCGTATGCGAGCTTTGGTGGACGTTAGAGAGATGATGATGGGCATTCATTGGAACAGTCCAGAAGCTCATGTAGGGTGGGGGGCTTGAATGGGGGGCCATAAATGGCGCGGCGGGTTGAATGCCCGGGTGGGCCCCGCTGTTCCCCTCTCCTGCCAATTTGAGCGCATTTTTCATTTTAGTCCCCCCCCACCCCGGGAGGAGGAGCTGGTCTCTGCGGTTTCTTTTGGGGGGTAGAACCGCAATTCTCTCCTGTTTATGGTGTTCCCATCATTTGGCTTCTCGCACGGGGGCTTTTACTGAAAATGTGGGCGAATGGCCCGGAGGGAGCGAGCTATCACGTCTCCGTCTTCGATTTCTGGGTTTCATTGGGCCGGGCCCACTCAGTCGTTGTAAAAGGCCCTGGCCCAGGCCCACCAAACAGCCTGTGTGTTACAGAGAGAGAGAGAGAGAGGGCAAGTTGAGGCCACACACAAATTGTAAATTAAGAGACGAATAAGGCCGAAAATACCAATATAATTAATTTGAGGGTAATTTATTCATGTGAATGTATTAATTAATTACTTTAATGAGGATAATACCATCGTATTAGCGAGAGAGAGAGAGTGAGTGAAAAAGAGCAAGGTGGAGCTGTATATAAGTAGTAAAATTAAGTTAAAACAAAGCAAATGCCAATATAAATAATTTTGTTTGTAATTTATTAATATGAATATACGAATTGACTTAATGAGGATAATACAATCGTATTAGAGAGAAAGAGAGAGAGAAAGTTGAGGCCGTATATAAATAATAAAATTAATTTATATACGGCCTCAACTTTCTTATCTCTCTCTCTCCCTCGTTCTCATGCCCACGCTGTTGGTGGGCCCCGGCCAGGGTCTTTACATTAAAGGAATGAGGCCAACACCAATATAATTGAATTTTTTTTGGGGGGGGGGGGTAATTTTATTGATGTGAATATATTAATTAATTTAATGAGAATAATACCATTGTGTTCTTGCTGGGCGGGTCCGAATTTGCTGGAAGAAGAAGCTGACGTGGCCCAATGGGGGTGCCTAATCGTGGTCCATTAGTCTCCTAAGCATGGCCCGCTGCCAACCTGACACCAGCCTAGCGGGGGAGCGTATCCCTCGGGGTGGCCCATTACTGGCCAGATCCACAAGTTCCGGGCCGGGCCCACTGGGTCACCATCGGGCTTAATTCCGAGTAATTCCGGGCCGGGCCCATGTTGGGTCCGACCTGCTTCGGGCCCGGGAAAAAGCCCGGGAGAAAGAACCGGCCCGGTCAACCAAATACATGGGACGACGTGGCGGGGCCGACGTTAAACCGAGCCCCCAACTTTTGACTCCTCTCGTCAACGTCAAACCCCCGGCTTCCCCAGTCTGTCGGGCCGATCAGACTGGTAAAACGTGCCGGCGTTCCACCGTGGCGGCCTCGGCGCCGTCCACCCACCGCTACCGCCGCCGCAATCACCACCGCCACCTCCGTACAAATAGGGCCCGCTTCTCCGAACCCATCTCTCTCGCTCTAGTCTTCGCTCTAGCTCTCTCGCTCTAGCTCTCTCGCTCCAGCTCTCTCTCTCTCTCTCTCTCTCTCTCTCTCTCAGGAGATCTTCCTTCTCTTGTCCTCGGAGCGAGATGGGGCAGCGGTTCCTCCTGGCGGCGGCGGCGTTGGCGCCGGCGGTGGTGCTGCCGGCGGCGGTCTTCCTGCTGGTCCGCCCCCCGCCGGCGACCGTCCCCATCAAGGGCCGCCACGTCTTCGTCACCGGCGGTTCCTGCGGCATTGGCCTCGCCATCGCCAAGCGTGCCGCGGCGGAGGGCGCCGCCAAGGTCTCCCTCCTCGCCCGCGGCCTCGCCAAGCTGGAGGCGGCGCGCGAGGAGATCCTCCGGGAGACGAGCTGCACCGACGTGGCCATCTACAGCGCCGACGTGCGGGACGAGGGCGCCGTGAGGAGGGCCGTGGAGGCGGCGGGGCCCATCGACGTGCTGGTCTGCAACCAGGGGGTCTTCTTCCCCAGGGAGCTGGAGAACCAGGACACCGAGGAGATCAAGTTCACCCTCGACGTGAACCTCATGGGCAACTTCCACCTCATCAAGGCGGCGCTCCCCGCCATGAAGGCCGGCGCCTCCGCCGCCGCCCCCCGCTCCATCGCCATCATCTCCTCCCAGGCCGGCCAGGTGAGCGAGCACCCACACCCACTGCCTGCCTCCCCCCCTCCCTCCTTCCTTCTTCCCCTTCATTCCTCGTTCCTCCGTTGCCATTCCCCTCGCCGGAGGAGGGTCTGACGGCGGCGAGGACGCGGCAGGTGGGCATCTACGGCTACACGGCCTACTCGGCGAGCAAGTTCGCGCTCCGGGGCCTCGCGGAGTCTCTTCAGCAGGAGCTCATCGGCCACAACGTCTACGTCTCCCTCGTCTTCCCCCCCGACACCGAGACCCCCGGCCTCGTCCAAGGTACGCCATTTCGCCGGGCCACCCTCGCCCTCGCTTCCCCCGCTTCCCCCCTTCGTCTGGTTCTGGTTATTACTCACCGCGCACGGATGGGGGCTCCTCGTGGACGCAGAGGTGAAGAGGCGGCCGGAGGCGACGGCGGCGATAGCGAGCTCCTCCGGCGGGATGACGGCGGCGGTGGTGGCGGAGAAGGCCCTGCGGGGGATAAAGGCGGCGGCTTTCATGGTCTCCTGCAACTTCGAGGGCGGCCTCCTGGGCCTGGCCACGGCGGGGATGTCCCCCCAGAGGTCCTGGCTCGTGGCCCTCGCCGAGATCTTCGGCTCCGGCTTCATGAGGTTCCTGGCCATCTGCTACCAGTACAGCTGGTGCCGGACCATCGCCCGCTGCCACGCCAAGCAGAAGAGTGAGCGATCGCCCGCCCCCTCGCATCTCTCATGAAATTTTTCTTCTTCTTCTTCTTCTTCTTCTTCTTCTTCTTCTTCTTCTTCTTCTCTTGAGCTCGCGCCTGTTCATTCGTTTGCTTCTCCAAGGAATCGAGGAGCCCCGTTAACCGGGATTTTTTTATTATTCCATAAATACGGCTTTTATTATGACTGACAGGGTCTCCCAAGAGGCCGATTTATAATGGTTTTTGCTGAGCTTTTTTTTATGGGTCATCGTGGGCCCACTCCTATAGGAAAAAAAAGCCCGTGCTGATGATGGGTTTTTAATGCATATGCAATTAGGAATCAATAAAAATAGGGTTCAGCCGTGGTTTATTAATGAAAAAAATCGAAGAAAAAGTATACCCCGCGAGGGGGAAAAGCTATTTAATTGTTCTTCCGGTCCTGTGTTTATCCAGTTTTTTTTTGGCAATAAAATGAGTCCCTTCGATTAACATCTCTCTCTCTCTCTCTCTCTCTCTACTGCAGGGCTGTGAGCTCCCAAGGATCGCAGAGTGTCGTAAAGGCTCATTTTGATGGTGAAACGGAGGATTTTTATTTTTTTGTTGATGCCCATAAATATGTGGAAAATTTCCTCTCATTTCCGTTCAGGATTGAAACATCAGCGGCGGAGAAATTTTCCCCACTAAATGTAGCATTCACATCCTGAGAGGATTTCATTATGCTCTATGCGTGAGAGAGAGAATTAGAGAGAACTAGAGCAGAAACTAGAGAGAGAGAGACAGAGAGAACTAGAGAAGAAGCTAGAGAGAATTAGAGAGAACTAGAGGGGAAGCTAGCGAGAGATAGAACTAGAGAGAGAGAGAGAACTAGAGAGAGAGAAGAAGAGAGAGAGAGAGAGAGAGAGAGAGAGATCAGTTGGCGAGGCCTTCGTCCTCGCTGCTGCCAATAAGGACCGGAGCGTTGTCGTCGTCCCTGGGCCTCTTCCCCGCCCTCCCCTCGCGCCCAGCGTATCCCCGGACGAGCCCCAGTATTCGGCCGCCATACCTCCCCGCCTTCAGCTTCCCGAGCAGCTTCTCCAGCTGCCACAATCACCAACCCCCCCATAAATAGGAATAAATAAATAAATAAAACTACTCCCAGAGGAGCATTCTCCCATCTTCAAGAACAAACAATTAGAATTAAACGAATAATAAATGGCGAAGATAATATAACTAAATCATCCACAGAATTCGTAGGCGTGGGTAAAGACTGCGGGTGGGTTCATATAGACCAACAAGACGTGATTTATCTCCAGAATTAAAAAACAAAAAATTCTATAAAGAGTAAAGGATTTATATTCCACCTGTTCCGACGATGTGGGCTTTTGGGCGCTGATGGCGCGGATCTGCTGGGCTGATAGAACAGCGTGGGGAAAGATCCCGCCCTGCGAAGAAGAAGAAGAAGAAGAAGAAGAAGAAGAAGAGATTTCTCTCCTCAGCTGATCCAGCTCGGTCTCGAGACCCGGAGAGAAGCTGCTGGGCTGAGATGATCTTGCTCTGATGCTGCTGCCGCCGCCCGCCCGGTCGCCGGGCATCTCCAGACCGACGGCCCTGAGCCCTGGATGGGGGGCCAAGATGGGGTGGGTGAGGCCAGTCATGCTGCTATTTTTTTTTTATTACTTGTTTCAGAAAAAATTCCAGGAAGAGTCAGAATTTAAATGACTAATGGCACAAAGCAAGCGCACCAGATCCGGATTTTTTTAATTTTTTAATTATTATTTTAGGATTGATCTCACCTTGCAAGACCTGCCTCCAGAGCGGTCCGAGTGTGACATAGGCATTTGTGGCGTAGGCCGTATGCTGAAATTCTTCCTTCTATTTTGTAGGAAGAAAAGAACAGATGTTGAAATTAGTGATAAAATATCTGGAAAGATCGACGAGAAATAATCAGGGCATTGATGGGTCAGATTGAACCATACATATTACGAGCATGATTTCTAGGCTTATTCCAGACGTAGATTCTAACATGCATCAATATAAGTAAGTTCACACGTATTTATTATACAAAAAGAGCCCATCTGATCTTAGCATGTCGTCACTGGAAGAAGGCCATAGCGAGTAGCTTTACTTTATCCAAGGAAAAAAAAAAAAAAATAAAATAAATATATATATATATATATATATGAAGGAATCATTTCAGAGGCATTAAATCGCTCATCTGAAGCCGTTTTTCCCCACCACCCCAAATCAGCGCCATGAGATCATCCTCAAAAAAGAATGCAATCGAACGGCAGAATTCTTTCGAGGGAGTAGGTTACCAGAGCATGGTCCACAATGAGCTGCACGATGACCTGCTCTAGATCTTCCTTTCTAAGTTCAGGAGTCTTCTGCCCTGAAGCACCCAGGAAAAAAAAAATTAGAATTGCAAGAACACTCAATTAATAAATAATTTCGTTGTCTGATATTGCAATCTATTTCCAAAATAAGACAAGGGGGCCTTCACCAAAATCACTATAAAAATATAGCAAGTACTAAATTACCAGCCTGCAGCGTTCCAAACATTAGGAGCAACCAGAATTTTCTTAGGTACTTCTTTAATACAGAAATTTTAACAGCTCCTTTTCAAGATCATTGTGAGATCATCATATGTTCTACTTTAGCAGCTAAAAGAGGATGTTTCTGCAAATGCGCCACTGCCACAGGACACACCATTATCTACTTGGATCTGAGAACATGTTTTCACACTCATTCCCCCAATTGAATTTAGAAAAATCTCAGCAATGCCGTTGAGGCCCCCCAATTCTAGGACTTGAAAGAGCTGGTCAAAATAATACAACACTGAAGTGATTGTGATCTTACCAAGTTCCTTTATCTTGGCTTTCACCTTATCCACCAGCTGCAAAATTGTAGTTCTCTGGTCGTTTTCTTGCATTTCTTGCAGTAGAGAGATGATGACTTTGGCATGATCTAAGATTCAACACCAAAGTTTTCAGAAGCATTGACAGTTCATCTTTCTTCTAATCCCAAGCGCTGATAATCAGATGATGATTATGCATCCAACAAGAAGCAACGATGAAACCTTGCAAGTAGCAATCAACAAAAAGGAATTCTACAACTTTGAGAAACATCCTCATCGATCAGCAATTGGATGATGATGCAATCGTCCAGTTGTAACGAACCAACCACAGCACCAAATAAAAAGTTCAAGAGACAATAAAACCTTTCCCCTAGCAGAGAATTTCAAAAAGAGTAATGGATCACTTCATGTGAAACAGGCTGTGGAGGGTTAATCGCATTTTATCATCATTATCAGAGCCTCATATCCCGGTTTTTTCAGTTCAGAAAGTGACACTATACTCTCGCATATGGGTGAGAGAAAAACACACGATCAACACCCACGCAACAAAATGAATGGTTTTGAAAAACATTGAATTCTTTTGCCATCAAAATAAGGTAAATTTAGCACTCCCACACCTTCCTTCCCCATCAAATGGATGACCAAAGTTTTGGACAAGCCACTCCGGACGGTCAGGAAGTTGACAACTAGATGACATGAATGCAACCTAACAAAATCAATTATAGACCTGAGTATATCGTCGCAGTTTCATCACCTTTTCCTAGTCATAGTCTTCTAAGACAATAACACCACAAAAGCCTTACCAGAACTTAAAGAAAAGGAAAGTACTTTATCGATTTATCCATTTAAATACGTGACGATGTCCACTCGAGTTTCCTGCAAAAATGTGATATCTGATGTTTTTCTATATTCCTTTTCATTTTCATCATTTTCACACTATTTGCTAAACCGAATGTGTTACAGGAGAACTGGTTCATCCTTAATCTGGCCGTTTTTGCCTTGGTGGGAGTGCGACCCATCAACCTACTACCAATGGGGGAGAAGAAGACACAGCATGTCATGGCAAAAGTGTCAACCCGAGGCGTTCACAAAACACTGACGTATGTTCCAAAAAAATAACCCCCCTTTGACCTCCAGGAAAGAACTAATGCTCTTTCATAAGCCTTTTGTTTATGACACTAGCTAACTTCTTCTTTTCCGGTTTAGCTTGACGTGCATTTCAGGACACTTGATTATTTTCTGGGTTATGATCTTAGATGCTTCCTGAAACTCCTGATTAGCCGTTAGTTATGGTCGAAAGTTTGAAGAAGAGGAAAAGCGAATCAAGACGATATAGAAATCATTTGAAAATAAAAATCCTAAAAATTGTACCAAGAAGGTCAGAGAAACTTCATCATACAAGTGCAGTCTATTTCCTTTGCTTCGTTTCCATTTGCACAGTTGTCGCACATCCCTGCGCTCAAAAAGGCAGGAATTTGTGAATATGATTGATGCACCTTGCTATGGGACTAATGTAAAGAACGAGGCAGTAAGAAACTACCATTGCAATCCATCAATGGCTCTCCAAAATGATGAAAGAATGCATTTCTCCGGCAGCTTCTTTTGGACTGTAATGGAAAGAAGCACTAACGTTATGACATATTCAACTTATACACAATGGTTAAATTTCTTACGTATACATTTTTAGTAAAATTTATTGGCCGTTTAGTAAGCGTAATTTAATATTTCACTTCCCTGGGGACGTAGGTTGATGTGATGAAAGGTCAAGTTAAGATAGCTGTGTCATGAAACAAATTCTACACAAAAACCTGTTGAAATAAACTCCGTCTAATAGATCATAATGAACCAGTTCCTAAAGACAACTGAATCAAATCAGGTTCTCAAATTAATCATTTAAATCCTAAATCCGACCCAAAGGAAGGGACCAATTTTCCTGGAAAATTGAGAACTAGGCCTTTGTGCATGCTACGGATATTTTTGGATGGGAGGCGAAAAAGCATCAAACAAATGATCAGTTCTCTATTAAGCGTGGGATCATCAAGAAAATTTGGAGATCCTATTAAGATAGAACAAGTGCATGGAGAAACAGCGAAGGATTAGTCACAGATGAAATCAGATGATGGCACTACCGCATCACATACAAAAACCTTACATTAACAGAAGAAGACAACCGGAAGGGAAAGTGGATCATTTCGGGGAAAATATTTTATTTTTTTATATTTCCGGAATTGACACGTAAAGAAACCTGGGCATGAAATACAGGAAAGGACCTGAGATACTTCCATCGGATAAAACCTTAATTCAAGAGGAAATTTCAGGCCTACACAGAGGAGAGAAAAGTTACGAAATTAGAAATATTATGAGAAGAATGTTCAGAATAGCCCCCAAAGACAAGTCAAGGTGGCACAGTCATGATGGGCGCAAATAAACCGCAGCTTTCGGATGCTTGCTAAGTGACTTTTCATTAGTAGTTTTGAAGTTGTGAAATATCTCTTGGAGGAGTCTAGGCGTCGGGAAGAGAACAATTTATTTTTTTTACCAGAAGATAAAATAGAGAACCACCAAATCTCTCGGTGATGCCATTTAACTGACCTGACAATAGCGTACAATGTCGTAGAGATTTTGCAAGCCAGAATTCTCATAGAAAACCATAGAACTCTGGGGAGAAAAAATATCATCTTAGAACAATCAACAAAAAAAGGTCCGCGAGCACTTGAATGATAATGGATGGAGGTGTTTACCTGCCGAGGAACATCAGCAGGCCTATAATACAATACACAGTCTGAAGGGAGTCCATCTCGACCAGCTCGACCACTCTCCTGGGTTTTTTTTTTCACATTATTATGAAAATTTGTTCCATAACAAAGGTATAGTCAGTCAGGACACGGACAAAGATCTTTCTAGACATGCAATGGAGATCAAACTCATGAGTGGTTATCAAAAGATATTCACTTAAAACAGAGAATGAAGTGAGAGATGCTACCTGATAATACGTCTCCATTGATTTACTGAGACTATGATGGATGACAAACCTGACTAAAAATGTAAAATCTCAATAAATCAGAAAGCTATAATGATTGGATTTTATCAAAGTAAAATATTGACCCTAAGAAATTCGACAGGCATATTATTTTCTTTCTGTAGCCCCTATAGCACATGAGAGCAGAAAGCTAGTAAGCTCTGGATGATATAGAAAGAAGAATAGAAGACAGGAAATCATTATAAAGTGCCTTGCTAGAGAAGGAAACGCGGAGATTGGTCATGGTTCAGAGAAGAGGAACAATATTTTTTTGAGAAGCAATTTCTGCTTTAAAGAAACATAAGTAGTAGACATAGTTTATTAGGATGGTTTGTTGGGTTTTAAAATCCAACAAATCACTTAAATCTAGTCCAATCAAGTTATTGGGTCCCCTGGCCTCCTTACATCAACGTTAGCAGCTCTAGCTCTCCACAACAACCTGGCCATCTCATTAAGTAGCATGGTCATGAATTTCTCGCCCCCCGCTCCCTTGTAATCATAGGGTCCTTGAATGAAACACTGGGTTGCGACAGAGTAGGGGAGTCCCTTTACGGTCCTCAGTCTTGAAAGATCCAATGAAAACATCCAAGAGTAAAACTACCATGGTAATGCTGGGAACTTCTTTCCTCATAACGGTAAATGCCTTAATATTTTATGGCAGTTTGCGAACTCCATGGCAAACCAAGAGAAAAAAAAATTACTCAACTATCTGGCAAACACCAAAACCAACCAATTTTGACAGGTCACCAAAGATAAAAAATAATATCTTCAGTATTATATCAGGATAGGCCACGCTTCTCAAAATCTCAGATACGAAGAAGAGATATAAACGCTGGATGAAATGCACTGCTGGATTATATCAGGATAAAAACCAAGCAATTTGGACAGGTTACCAAATATAAAAAATAATATCTTCAGCATTATATCAGGATAAGCCACGCTTCTCAAAATCTCAAATTCTGACACCGATGGATTAAATGCAGCCACTGGAATACGCACCATCTGGTTTATTAATTCCCATCCCAAATGCCACCTACAACAACACAGCAATTCATCAGATCCTAACACTCATGCATTCAGTAGAAAAATGAGGGCTATTGGGATACATACCGTGCCAACAATTACCTGTAACCTGTTGCTGCTCCATCTGTCCAGGAGAACAAGAAGACTCGTGTCAATACAGCTCCCGAAAATAATATAATTTCATTATATTCATAAAACATAAATCCTCTATTTATTTGGATATCAATACAAAGATATGGGATATAGAGCATAAAATAAGTTAAAATGTTATAGTACCAAAAGGACTAAAGCGCGGTTCAAATATAAAAAGCAAAGTTTTCCCATCCCAAAACTTGCTGAAGACACCCATTTGCATCTCCAGAAAATTCATGAAAGTAGTCGGCAAAAAGAAATAATTTCCAGGGTACAATTGGCTGCTTGCCAACAATATTACAATGCACCTGTAGGAAGTAAGATTGCCACAGGAAATAAACAAATGCGTTTTTCATTTTAAAGTTCAGTACTTGAATACCGAAGCAATACTTTTTCTGTGTACGTGTTGCTCCAGACAGTATGCTCCAGACAATAGTCTAAAAGTTAACACGCGTCCACTGATGTTCCACGTTATGAAGAAAAATCAGAAGCATGGGAAAGAAAGATCTCA
Organism: Spirodela polyrhiza; assembly: GCA_024713555.1. Taxonomy (NCBI): domain Eukaryota; kingdom Viridiplantae; phylum Streptophyta; class Magnoliopsida; order Alismatales; family Araceae; genus Spirodela; species Spirodela polyrhiza. The sequence goes on from CM046542.1 coordinate 5,354,358, forward strand.
CACTGCCGGTCATCATTAGAAACTGAGCATACCGCATATGAACTTTTTCACGGGCACCATCATGCATATCAGCGTGGTAGTAGTCAGCCAAAATTCCTCGTTCACGCAACTCTTTGGCCACCTAAATTTCAGTAAGTGTGAGACAGAAAAGTTGGAAAGAGACTATGGACATTGAATAAGATCCCAATTGTCACACAACAAATATGTCCTATGATCAGAAAGTTTGAGAAAACTTCAATGATGACAGAGGACAGAGGTTCTATGTCTTTCTCTCCATGTATCTCTTCCCCTATTTCTCTCTCACGTATTCTCCTATGTTTCCCCTTTATTTCGCAACAAAAGACACTACTATCAGCTATACTCCTTTATAAAGGAAACTTAATTTTCATCCTCAAAACTTCAATGATGACCAATTCCAATTAGCCTTTCAATTCTCAGACCACTGATGATGAGAATGACAGTTTTGTTCATTACAACCCCCCATCAAATTTCAACTGTTGGCCATATTCCTCTGTTTTAACATTCATTCTAAAAAGGGAATCACTCTAGCTCCTTTGGAGCTTAAACTATCATTCTTCAAACAGACACCGAAAGATATCAACAGAACCTTGCATTAGGTTCCTTGTTGATAATTATCAATTTCCATTTCAGTATGTTACTAACAGAGTACATGAAAGATTTGTAAATAGCTTATGAAGAAACCATGACAAGTATTTACTTCAATGACACAAACATTAATTCGGTATTCAGCATAACGAATTTTAAGAAAGAAAATCATACAACATGATGGAACTATGCATCTTTAAGAGTTGGCGTTTAATATAAATCTAAGGAACTGTATCGAACCTGCTCACATTCCTTCCTTGAAAAGCAATACACAATTCCGGACTCTTTGTTGGGGTACGAACTTTGTATGAATTCTGCGATTTCATCAATGACCACTTTTCCAACTGATGACTTTCCATTGACCTTGCGACAGAGAAGACTAACCATAATGTCATTTCTTATTATTTACCAACAGTGATCTCAAACCAAATCTGAGTATAGATGAAATACCTTGTAAAACAAGTTTGGACGATTAATTGTGCTTAAAAACTTAACACATCTTGGAATGTGAAGCATCTCCATCAGATCTAACTGTACCTTTTGAGTAGCAGTTGCCTGGGGGAAAGACCTTCAACGAGTCAGTGATCAATTGAATAAACTGTACAAAGATTGTTTACTCAGGAACATACAGTGAGAGCAATTAAGGGAACTCTAGGGAACTGAGTCTTCAAGATGCCAAGGTTCTTGTAGTCAGGTCGAAAATCATGTCCCCACTGGCTACAACAATGAGCCTCCTGCAAAAAATCCTTATTATATATTTTTCTTCAAAAGGCACCTTTATCCCTTCATCTACTAGCCAAAAGCCAAAGCATTTTATCGAACCCCTTATGAAAGTTCACACATTGAACACTGTACGCCCAAAAAAAGGAACTGATTTCCCAGTTCAGATCTTGAGGAACGAAAATAAATCTTGCATTAGCGACTGTCTACTACCACAGAAATGGCCTGAAGGATCTGTTCTCTGTGTAATGTTCAATTTTGAAATTTCGTAATGGTAACCTCCCTTGGTAAAGCCCTAGGAATTTATGTCCCCCAATGTTCAAAGCCACCAGAGAACAGCAAAATGTTGACAGCATTGTGTCTAGCCCCTCCCACACCACCTTCCACATTCCTATTGCAAACTCTGACCTATTGACACGATGCTGGTCTGTTTCACTGTATTCCCACCTTCCCTCAAGAAAGAATGTTCAACAGCTTCAATTCTTTCTCCTGCAACCTTAGAAAGCTAAAATATTCAGAGGAAACAGACGACTGAGCGCACACAGATTCAGAAAATACATTTTCCCATGCATAATGGCTTCAAGGATTCAACCCTTTGAGTTTAGATTCAATTTTCCCACAATCGGTCCATCTTAATAAATTATGCTGTCAATGGTCTGCAAATTGGACAGTTTTCTGACAAACTTACTTATATCATGATCGCAAGTAACCCCTCTAGATTATTTTAAACTGCAGATTTCGCGTCCAAATCCCATGAATACAGATAGATTGGAAATTATAAATTGCTTGTATATTTGATGAATCCGGACGATAGCCATAGGAACATCTGTTTGGCCAATCCATTCCATATCAGAAACCAAACTTAACGCCATAACCCTTACAAATTGTTTACCAATGGTCTTTAATCAGCCGAGATTAGCAGCTAAAATTTCATTCTAGCCCGAGAATGAAAATGAAAAGGTGATGTCAAATTAAGACATTTTGAAGTTTGATATAGTGGCAGATGATCTCCATTGTACGCCGTTATTATCCAATGAATGGAAGGAACGAGTTAATCCGTCCAGGATCTAACCCAAAAACTTCAGAAATTTCGTGTTCAGGTCGGATCAATTAAGTAAGAACATTCTTTCAAGGTTCATAATCAAAATTCAAGAACATCATAAAAAAATATTTACTCACATCAATGGATATCAGTGAAAGACGACCAGCATGGTTGCACTTTTCAAGCTTTGACATAAATCTTTTGCTCTTGGATATTTTTTCTGGAGTTACATACAGAATCTTGAGATTCCCTTCTCCTTTCTCAAGTGCCTTGTATACCGATCTTTCATTCTCCTTGCTAGTAGCAGAAGTCAGCATGCATGCATTGATGCCTATTGCAGTCAGCGCCATCACCTTAAAAATAGAGGCATCCATTGTTTACAATAAGCCACATATAAGAAACACACTGATTCAAAAGGAAATCACGAGCACCTGATCCTGTATGAGAGAAAGCAAGGGGCTGACAACAAGGGCCACACCTTCACGAAGAACAGCAGGGAGTTGGTAGCAAAGGCTCTTGCCACCACCTGCAGCCATTATAACGAGGACATCTCTCCCGCTCATCACAGCATTTATGATCTGACAGTCGATGAAATGTCCATTAATAAAAACTATTCACGCACAAAAATAGCATAGTCACAAAAAAATGTATTAGCAACTGCTAATTAAAAGCTATTTCCTGAATGGCAACCGTCTCAAACTGGGTTGAATGAGATCAACCAAGTTAGCTGAATGTACTTCTGTTCCCCAGAGTTTAATGAGTTTGTATGGCCTTTTATTTGAGTCCTGAGAGATGAATTGATCTAAATAGGCAGTTTTAGACCAAAAAAATGTCACTAAACCATGCTCCCAAACCTCAATTTTCTAGTAAATTAACCTCGTACATAATATTACTCCAACCAGCATAAGGAATACGTTTGATTTTTTTTGAACGTTGATAACCCTGCATATTCATCATAAAAAAATAAGAGCACGAATATTCACAGATGTATTCGATCAGCACTCAAGAAAAGCAAGCTACCTGATACAAGAGCGAAAGACATAAACGAAGGGTGTATGAAACTCAACAGATCCGGAGCTCCCAGAAAAATAAGTGTTACATCATTCATCTTGACACAGCAACCTCCCCACTCTTTCACTCATTGCCATCACGAAAGCATCAACTTCCCAGTGGTTCAATGGAAGGGCTTCTAGGCAAACCAATTCCCTAGCCGAAAACTAACTGGTTGCTCTATAGTTTCCTTGAAATCTATGTCGACTGAAATGACAACTTGCTAAACAGCATTTCAACACTTGTCGAGTAGTTTACACTAAAACAAAAAGGATTGAATCGGAGGGAAAGTCACCACCCAGAACATCAACATCGATTCAAGATAGAGGAGCGGACCAGTAAGGAGAATCAGAGTCACCAACCTCCCTCTGGTTTGCTCGGTATTTTGAGATGCCAAAGATATTGAGTTTGATATCATCAGCTCGAGAGTCCCATTCAAATGTCCCAGACCAATCTTCAACGCCCACTGGAGGGTTGTCATTTGCGGAGTTTTCAGATGCTCTGAATGCTTCAAGCAGTGCCTTCAGGTCAGATTGTTTTTCATGCAATTGCTGCTGCCTATCAAGCAGCACCCTTATCTGATCTGAAGAAGGAAGCAGCAACAAAAAACCAGTGAGTTATTTCCTCTCAAACTTAGGCAGATGATCAAAACTAAACGAAGAGTCTAAATTGCAGTAGACGGTCTTGTTTTTCACAGCATTGGAGCCAAGATTCAAACTGCAGAAATCAACTCGAGATTATGAACAACAGACGCCAAGGGGTTTCCCGAACTTATTCCTTAACCTCCATAAATTATGGCTGGAGGAAACATCCCGTCGCAGGTTATGGATTAAGTGCTTCAACTCATGGTTTTAGCATCGATTTGGTTTTAGTTATTGCTCGAAAACTTAGAACGAACCAGAGAAACTAAATCGCCAAAGGTATTCTACGCATTCCTCGTTGCTTGACGCCATAACAAGCAAAGCCGTTCATTCTCGTCCGAATTAAAAAAATGTTCATAGGAAAACCTGAGCTCATGTTATCAAAACATTCTGCTCCCCGCTCCTCTCGCCAGAAGTGTAACACAATGGCCATCCAGAAGCCACCTTAAACGGTACCGGAGAGAAGAGGGACTCGCCAGGAGCCGGACATCCCCGATCTTCCCGTCGCTCCCAAAGAAAGTAAGAGAAACGAAGGAAAAGAGGAGGAAGGACGAAAGAGAAGCGGCAGAGCTCACCCTCAACCTCTTCCAGCTCCGCCGCCACGCGGAGAAGCTCCTGCTCAACATCTGTCTCCATGGCGGGGCCGTCGCTCGCCCCCCCCCCCCCCCCTCCTGCGCCTCTCTCTCTCTCTTCTCTCTCTCTAAAAAAGAAAAAACACAGCCCACTGAGAACCTTGCTTCCTGTCCTTCTAGAGAGAGAAATAAAAAGATTAACGTGTACATTATATAATTTAGAAATTTAAATACTACGTTAAATAAAGTTTCCCACGTGGCACTCTGGTCTCTTCATGCCACCTCAGCCCCACGTGGCATGCCAGCTGCCACTTTGACGGGCGGTTGCTAACGCCTCGGAAAAGGACCCTTTTACTTAATTAAAATAAAATATATTAATCCGCTCAAAACTCTATATTTGTAATATTTTTAACTTTCATAATTACTATTTATGCTTATTTTTATATTTGTTACAGAAAAAGCACCCCCCAGACGAACAGGCCTGACGACGTGGACGAAATCCCGGCGGAGGAAACGGCGGCGGTCAACGGGTCTCCCTCCCGTCACCTAGAAAGGGAAAGAGAGAGAAGATGGATAGAGAGAGAGACTTCTTCGGGCTCGCTCTTCCATCCGCGCCGCCTTTTTAGGGAATTAAGTAAAAGCAAATAAATAAGGAATAATATTAAAAAAATGAATGACTATAAATACTGCTGGGGGAGGGGGCGGGAGGAGAGAGAAGGCTTCCTTCTCTCTGCGATGCCGTCGACGACCGTGAAGATGACTTCGCGGGTGCCGCCGATGGGAGGGGCGGTCCTGCTCAGCGCAGCGGCGGCCATGGCGGAGGCCAGCGCCGCCGGCCATCGGGCGCCGCCGGGAGCCTCCGCCGAGTCCTGCGCGCGCTACGACGACGACGGCGGCGACGGCGACGGCGACGAGTCGGAGGCGGGCCGATCGGAGGATTGCAGCGGGGGGGAGGGGAGGAAGAGGAAGAGGCGGAGGAAGGAGGTGAAGGGAAAGAAGGTTGTGCGCTCATTGGGATTTGATTTAGATCAGAGTTTTTCTTCCTTGCCTCCTTCCTTCCTGGAGTCCAATGCTGATGGAGACGTCGGCGCTGATCTTGTTTTTGTTCGTGTTTGCGATCTCGTCAGGCTTCGGCGACCTCGTGCCATCAGTGCCGGCAGAGCCATAGGGACCGGAGAGTGGTGCACTGCAGCAAGTGCTTGAGACGGCGTTACTGCGTCGAATGCATACGCCAGTGGTACTATATGACCTGCCCTTTTATCGCTTTTTGTTCCCCTGTGTTCTTTTTTTTTTGTGTCTGCGTGTTCTATTGGTTCAATGCATTGCTTCTAAGGTTCTCCGGAGATGATCTTTTCGGCGTTTCTTGTCCTCGGGTAGTCTTTTCCTTGGGTGCAATTCCTATCAAAACTAAGAATCTACTTCGGGACCTTGTTATTTGGTTTGCTCTTATTTCAGGTATCCCCGCCAGTCAGAGGCCATGATCGCTGAGGCTTGCCCATTCTGCCGTGGGAATTGTAACTGCACCAGTTGTCTAAGGAACAGCAGACAGATCAAGGTCAGAGATTTATACTTCTCTCACGATGCTTTGACGCAAATTTAGACACTTTCTTTATCTGGATGCGCTTGACTACGTACTGACTGTTTTCCCTCATTGTTGTCTTGTGTAATATTCAGAAAACGACATAGTTCGATTTGTTTAAGGCTGGAGATTGCGTGACTGACTATCTTCTATGTGCAGAATCGATGGGAGGATATTAACCATACACTGAAGATCAAGTATAATCGCTATATCTTGCATTGTCTGTTGCCGGTCTTGAGAAAACTTTGTGATGAGCAGATGGCAGAGAAGATGGTCGAGGCTAGGATTCGAGGTACATGTTATTCAAAGTCCAATAGAGGCTTCTTCATCTTGATTCATCTGCCTGCCAAGATATGTAATTCGTTGGCTTTTACAATGGTTTGATGTTCAGGACTATCCACATTCAGTCTGAAAATGAAGGCCTGCAGTTCTGTTGGTGAACGTGTTTTTTGGTTTGACCTCTTTCTCTCCTCCTCTGTTAATTTTGCTTTGTAATACACATTTCTAGTAATTTAAAGGTTAGATCTTTGCATTTAATTCTTTTAACACTCGTTTCCGTGCAGTAACAACTGCAGAACTTCGATTGCTGATCTGCATAGGAGCTGCCCTATGTGCTCATACGAACTCTGTCTAAGCTGCTGCCGTGAGATTCGGGAAGGTAACCTGCGAGGAAACTGCAGCATTGCGACCTTGAATTACCCCAACAGAGGTGTTTCATACATGCATGGAGAAGAAGACGCTATTCAAGGCGATGGAGGTGTGCGACTGAATGCTAGGGTGGATGTAGGAGATCAGCTTCAGAAGCATCCAGTATGGAAAGCTTATGACAATGGGGGTATTCCCTGCCCTCCTGAAGAACTTGGTGGCTGTGGCAGATGCCTTCTGGAGCTTAAGCATCTGTGTCCAGATAACTGGGTGGCAAAATTGCGGGCAAAAGCAGAGGAGATTGACCGGGTTTATAATCATCCAGAAGTTTCTTCTAGTGCCAGAGACAAGACGTGTTGTTATCCGGACAATAGCCCTAACAGTTCAAGGAAGGCAGCTTCCAGGTCTGATTCACAGGACAACTATTTATACTGTCCACATTCCAGTGATATAACTGTAGAGAGCCTGGAGCACTTCCAGAGGCACTGGACCAGAGGAGAGCCTATAATTGTTCGTGGTATCCTTGAAGCTACTACAGGCCTGAGCTGGGAGCCAACGGTTATGTGGCGTATATTCCGAGGGAACAAAGTATCCAAGTTATCTCAAGTAAAAGCCATCGATTGCCTGTCTTGCTGCGAGGTTGGTCATCTCATTTCCCACATGTAAAGTTGTCAAATCTGGGATGCCTCATGAACAATTGAGTGCAATTACGTGATGTGAGGCTCTCATCTTCATGCTTTATATATTTTCATCCTATTAGAGAAGGTCGGTTCATACTCAACCACGTAGAGTAGAAGTATGCTGATTAACGGATTGAGTAGAAGAAAAGTTAGGACTTGAAATACTACCTTAGATTGGTGTCAGACTTTATTCTTGAAGCAATGCCTCTCAAAACAAAGTTGGAGACTAACAAGTTCACAACGCACTGGTTATTAAACAGCAAGCTAGCCATTTTTTTTTTTTCCTCTAAACTTATTCGTAGAACATGGTATATAGTTTGGTGGAGTCTGGCAGTCCTATCAGAGTCCTAATATTAGATACTCACAAAGATCGAAGATTGTTAAGTGAAACGTTGTTTAAGAGCTCCATGGGATACTCCATGATGGTTCTTGAAGAACCATTATGCCATCAGCTGTGACCTCTGAAAATGTTTTATATGAAATTTTTTTTGTGGCATATTTTTCACATTAAATCAAGTGGTTGTGTGATGCAATGATCCTGTCGTTGGCAGGTTAATATGGCCATTCATAGACTTCATTTTTACTGTGATTGTTATTTATCCAACTCTTTTTTTCCTTACATACAGGTTGAAATCAGTGGCCAGGATTTTTTCAGAGGCTATGTGGAGGGGCGAATGTACAGAAATTTGTGGCCAGAGATGCTCAAGCTGAAGGATTGGCCGCCGTTTGATCATTTTGAAGAGGTTCTGCCACGCCACGCCGATGAATTCATCAGTGCTCTTCCATTCAGCGAGTACACAGACCCGAGATCAGGGCCTCTGAACATCGCCGTGAAGCTTCCCAAGGAGGCCGTAAGACCCGATCTGGGCCCCAAGACCTACATTGCATATGGCATAGTCGAAGAACTTGGAAGGGGTGACTCAGTGACCAAGCTTCACTGTGACGTCTCAGATGCGGTACTCCTGCTCTATCCCACAAGTGCCTTCCTCTTCTTCTTATTCCTCAAGCGGTCATTCATAGTCTTGAGACGAATTTTTTTCCATCTCCCTGCTGCAAAGGAATTTTTTTCCTGTTAAGAATGGGCGTTAATTTTTTTTTTTTCCTCAGGTGAACGTCTTGATGCATACATCAGAGGTATCATTGACTGCGCAGCAGATCTCAGCTGTGAGGGAGCTGAAGCAGCAGCACAGAGATCAGGAGAGAAGGGAGCTCGGGGAAGCCATGGGGCCCGCAGCAGAGATCTCGGGCTCCTCGGAGGAGCTTGCTGAGGAGGAATCTGGTGGGGCCCTGTGGGACATCTTCCGCAGAGAAGATGTTCCTAAACTGCAGGCCTACCTTGACAAGTACTCGAGGGAATTCAGGCACATTTACTGCTCCCCGGTCAACCAGGTCCGGGCCTTCTTCATCATCCCAATCAATCTCATGGCGGCGGGGGCCTGCAACTCCCACTCTTTTTTTTTTTTCTGATAATTTTTTTTTTTTGTATCTTGCAGATTTTCAATCCTGTCCATGATGAAACCTTCTATTTGACCATGGAGCACAAGAGAAGGCTCAAGGCGGAATTCGGTCAGCCCATCTTGGGATCCCGCCTTTTTTTTTAATATTCATTTTATTCGCAGATTTTTGCATAATCTCCATGGTCGGTTGCAGATTATATGATTCTTTCTTGATGGCGGCGGTGGCGTTCTTGCAGGGATCGAGCCCTGGTCGTTTCAGCAGAAGCTCGGAGAGGCGGTCTTCATCCCCGTGGGATGCCCTCATCAAGTGAGAAACCTCAAGGTATTTATTTATCTTACTTGCCTGTTTGACTTTGGGGATGATGACCCGTGGATCATATTTGTTTGACTTTTGTTTTCTTAAGAGAGTTGAAGTCAACTCTGACTGCCTGGCATCTTCTTTGGGGAAACAGTCGTGCACGAAGGTCGCCCTTGACTTTGTCTCGCCAGAGAACATCGAGGAGTGCGTGCGGATCACCAACGAATTCAGATTGCTCCCCAGGAACCACAGGTCCAAGGAAGACAAGATCGAGGTAGGATGGTCTGGTTGTAGAGAGAGAGATAGATAGATAGAGAGAGAGAGAGAGAGAGAGAGAGGTCAGGATTTTGCTGCTAGAATCACGAATGAGCAGATTTTTTCTGACGAAACAGGTGAAGAAGATGGCGCTCCACGCCATCAACCATGCGGTGAGGGATTTGCACCAGCTGATGCCCGGCAATCAGTGAGCTCCCCCTCACGCAGGCTTCATTTGCATGGGCGCCCCATGGCCATCGAGCAAGATCGCCCTCCACTTTGGGTCCAATTTTAGGGTAAAAAGTCCTTCACTTCCTCTCTCTCTCTCACTCCTTCCTTCCCGTTCTGGTTAAGCGGATGGGCTCCGTTCTTCCTTTCTGCAGATGCTGAGAAGAACCCGCCTGGTCATCATGGAATGGGATGATGATGATGATGATGATGATGATGATGATGATGATGATGATGATGATGATGAAGGTCTTCTTGCCCAGTGAGGAAGGAGGGGGGGGAGGAGGGGGTTGGGGAGCTGTTTGGTCTCCATTTTTTATTATCAAGGGCGTTGAAGATGGTTGGTAAGATGATGAACTTGATGGTCGGGGTATATATATTTTTTTTCCATATTTATCCTGTTGATGGCCATTTTTGTAAGCCCACAGGTATCTCCTTCCCCATCTCCTCATATTTGAATGATAATTTGATGGGTCCGATCCTCAATACAGTCATCTGAGCTCTCTCTCTCTCTCTCTCTCTCTCTGCGACCATTGATATAGTAATCTGGGTTCTCTCATATGGGCTCCCTCTCTCTCTCTCTCTCTCTGTCTGTCTCTGCGACCATTGATATAGTAATCTGGGTTCTCTCATATGGGCTCCCTCTCTCTCTCTCTCTCTTTGCGAGCATTGATATAGTCATCTGGGTTCCTTCTCTCTCTCTCTCTCTCTCTGCGACAGTGATGTAGTCGTCTGGGCTCTCTCTCCTCTCTCTCTCTCTCTCTCTCTCTCTCTCTCTCTCTCTCTTTGCGAGCATTGATATAGTCATCTGGGTTCCTTCTCTCTCTCTCTCTCTGCGACAGTGATGTAGTCGTCTGGGCTCTCTCTCTCCTCTCTCTTTCTCTCTCTCTCTCTCTCTGCGATAGGCTCAGACTCTCAATATAAGAATTAGATCATTACAATCTGGGGAACAGAAAAGAAAAAACGAAGAGAAAAATCTCAATCAGCTATGAACAGTTCTCGCCAACCTTGCCAAGAACGAGGACAGAGAATCCTGAGCCCCTCCGATCCACCCCTGCCGGGACGCCGCCGCCATGCCACCAACCAGCCGCCGGTGCTCCGCCGATGCCTCCTCCGACAGGGGCTCAAGGAACTCACAGTTGCTAAGAATCTCCGGCGGCGGGGCGCCGCCAACCAGGTTAGTCTCAAGCTCGGGCTGCCCCTTGCCGACTCCTTGAGGGGGCATGCAGAGGGGACCCTCCAAAGTCAACGGTGACGCCCCGGGGACGACTCCCTGCTGGTAGGGAATGGCCCTCGCCGCCTGCAGGCAGAACTCCATCCACTGGTTGACCATCGGCGAGGGCCCTCTCCCCCGGCCGCCGACCTTCTCGGTCGGAAATCTGCCCGCCGCCGGGATCGCCTGAAAGGAGAAAGAGATGGCTTACATCAACAAAAGTCAACTCAAGAAATTGCGTTAATCCAAAAGTGCCAGAGAATTTTTTCAGACACGTTTGATCATTCATAAACAACAAAAAGCAATCCTTTTAGAAAAAAAAAAAACCCGATTGACAACTTCCAGGATTCAATCGGCATGAAAAAAAAAAACCCCATGCTTTCTGGCCGATCTAATCCGACCCAAATTGGTGATTCCGAGGAAAAATTGTTTCAGAATCTCTGATCAGATGATAATAATCGAAGAACAGTAGAAAATTTTTTTGAAAAAATAGTTCGATTCTTAAATCCAGGGAGAAAAAAACTGTTAGCACACAAGAACATAACGCACCCGATTGGCTGGCCCATCTAAAATTTTCTCAGAATCACCGATTATCAGGTGAAAAAAAAATCTAAGAACAGCAAAACAGAAATTAAAAAATAAAATAGCCTGATCGTAGGACTCCAGAGCCATTGGAGAAAGATACTATCAGCATGAGAGTGCAAGAACATACCCATAGGTCTGCCCATAGGCTGGATCCAGACTCGGGGACGATCACGGAGACATCAGATTGGCGCCGGGCGATGGGGAGGATGTCGCTGCTCCACCCGACTGCGACCCAGGCGTCGGCCGTGGCGAAGGCCTTGAGATAGTTGGCGCTGTCAAATAGGCGGACCTGTCGAGCAACATACAGAAGGTGAAGCAGCTGAGGATGAACAGAACCTACATTGGGCGAGGTCACAAAGAGAGAGAGAGAGAGAGAGAGAGAGGAGGCAAAGAGCCCAAGAGTCAACGCTTCCAGGGTTTTTGAGAACTCCGAGTCAATGACCAAATCTGGTTAGGTTGGGTCGTCAGCACAGTACCTGTCTCTGAAGCGCAGCCAATCTCTGTGTGACAGCGTTCATCCCACCAGGAACCTGGAGGTCTATGCCCTTTGTATTGTATGAGGCCCCCATGGACTTCAAGACGGCACCGACGACCTCCCTTGGAGAGTCAACCATGACCACCTTCCCTCGGAGCTCTCCTCTCCACAGATCATCCCAATCCTGGAGAAGGGTGGGCAAGAAAAAACAAAAAATAAATAAAATTTGAGATATAAACTTTGCCAAACTTACGGGTTAGATGAAATAAACTGCATGCTTAACCTTAATGGGAGCCAGATTGTGCTTCCTGAATTTTTTTTTCTTGTAGGCAATCACCATGCATCCCCACCGATATGGAACGGCCCAGATCTTCCCACAATCATCTATCTCACCTTTGTCGTTCCTGCACAGATAAACCTAAATGGATTTCAGAGGAATCATACCATTGAAAATGAGAGCTTCTATGGAGTTTTTATTTTAATTTTTTCGTAGAAAATGAACTCTGACAGCTCGGCAACAGATGAAATTTCTTGAGAATAATGGTCAAGATTTATGGGAGGCATCCTCAAGAAGTAAGAACATGGGGCCCGGCCCTCCGTTCGGCTTCTCAATGGTCTCACCAACTTCCTTGTATTAAATTACAGTCAAAGCTGCGTTTCATCTTGAAGCTGATTCATCTTCTACCGGCATCTGTCATCAGCGGTGAAGTCCCGATGAAGAATGCGACACATGATGAACAAGGACAGTCGATGAACTCGAGAACTTTCAATTGGGAAACATGAAAATCACTCCCAAAATCATACTCCTTGTTCAATCAGACATACAAAATTTCGAAAGTGATGAAATAAATACCGTGGGCCAGCTCGTTTTTCAATCAGATGAATGTCTCAACTCGATGAGATTCCAAACGGAGAGAATAATCCAACGAGCTGCCAGCTACCATTGCGGCGCAGATGGGTTGTTTTTTTACCTTCCATTTGCTGCTCAAGTTCTGAAACCAGGCGTGTTCTTCTGCTCCTTGTATTGGCTCGATCAACCTCTCAGCAATGGCATAAGTCAGCCAGGAGTCACCGACGGAAACAATATCTGCAGCCATGGCAGACTTGGGCTCCAGCCGACCTGTTCTCGATGTCAAGGACAGATCAGAAAAAATGGCATCAAGACTCCCACGGAACTCGGGGATCAGCTTCAGCCGCTTCCCATGGACCTGAATGAAATCCTGTAATTCCCAGAAGGGGAGGACAGGATGAGGAAGCAGTCATCTCATCGAAGAACCCCCCGGGAAAGGAAACAGCAGCCATGGCAGAAGCAGCAGACCTTGATCCACGAAGGAGGCAATGAGCCGCGGAGGGCGACGATTCTGAGGGGAACTGTCAGAGCGTACGTCTTGGACTTCCACCTCTCGAATTCCCTCCTCCACTCCTCATCATCTTTTTCTCCCTCGTCACCCGACTCAGAGCTATCCGTGAGCTCGCTCTCTGCAAAGAAGGGGAAAAAAAAAAATCTCTGGACGGTCAATGAATGTCGGAGATCAAGCAACCATTCCACGCATGAACCCTAAAAGAGGCTTCAGGGATTGACGATGGGGAGATAATTGGGATGAAATTCAAATATCATAATTATAATTAACACGAAAGAGAACAAAAACGGCAAGGGATCACGAGCTCTCGTGATCTGCAATTCTGAACGTGATGGACTTCACCTGTGGTGGCGACGGGGGATCGGACGGGGACATCCCCAGGGACGGCGCTGCAGGAGCGAGCGAGGGGAGCACCGAAGGCTCCCAAGCCCACGAGGAAGAGAATGGAGGGGGCTGCCACACGAAGCAGAGACAAAGGCCACCCCTCCTCCTCTTTCTCCGCCGGAGCACCGGGGAGTGACGGCCCGCCTGACTCCGGCGGGAGCCCCCGAAGGAACCACCGGGCGGAGATTCCTCTGCGGCGGAGCACGCAGCCGCCGGTGTGGCTCCTGCAGCGACTCCGGAGGCGGAGATGGGGAGGCGGCGGCGGCCGCGGAGGACCGGCAGCGGCGCCGATGAGCAGCGCCATGCGGGCTCTCCCCCCTTCTTCCTCTCTCCTTCCTCGTAGCAGTCCTCAACAATGATCAGGTGACGTCACATATCCGGGCCGGGCCCGATACTCTCAGGCTCGGCCCGATTTTCTCTCTCCTGGCTCGAAACCGAAGCACTATAAAGCCTGGACCCGTCTCTTCCTCTCTCTCTCTCTCTCTCTCTCTCTCTCTCTCTCTCTCATCCGTTTCGGCTTGCGAGGACTGCCAGCTTCGTCTGGTGGGGGCGGCTTCCTCTTCAGGGTTCGGGGCTCCATCTCGCCCCCTTCCAGGCCCTCTGCGGCCCCTCGATGCTCTTCTTCTCGCAGCAGCTTCCTTGCGTCGAGAGCCCTCCCGATGACCCCGCAGTTCTTCTGAAATTAGTCTCGCAAATTCTTGGTTCCACGAATTAGGGTTCATCACTAATTCGTGATCTGGGGGTTTTCAAGATCCTGATCTGGGGGTTCCCCTTGGATTGCTTCAGTATGGTCGTGTCAGCCCCCGTCGTAGGATCCAAGAGCCTCCGCGCCTTCGGCCCTGGCCTCAATCCGTTCGCCCCCCACGGAATGGGTAACTATTCCCCCTCCCTCCGCTAGATGCCTGTTCCTCCTCTTCCAAGATCGATCCCTGCTTCCCTCACGCCAGCATTGGAAAGGCCCTGACGAGCTGTTGTATATCGTCCAACGAGATCGTTTCTCTTTAGTTTTCTACATCTTCTATATAGCTGTTAAAGCGTTGGGGCTTTTATTTTCTTCGTCTTTGGGAAGGATTTCTCCGTGTCCTGGGTGCTTGCCCTTGTTCTTGTTGCCCTTCTTGTACCATCTGGTTTGGTGAGAGAAGGTAGTCATGGTGGAGCTGAAAAGAACGCTGTCCCGGCGCCAGCTTCTGAGGAAGAGGTCTTTTAGCCCAAGGTCCTCTGATAGAGACGACAGAGGCTGGACTTCACTGCATATAGGCGCACGGAGAGGCGACTTAAAGGAGGTCAGTTGGGTCTTCATTCGTTGGAGATTTTCCCTTCTTCCCTTTTCTGGTTCTCTTGTGTTTCACGGTGTGTGACCTATACTTTCCTGACGTTTATTGTATTATTTGATTGATTTTTTTTATATGCGAATGCCCCTTTAAGGTTTCATTATTGAGCAAATAGAGATGTTTCACGCTTTAAGACATCAGCGTCATGTTGTTTTTGAAATGAGGTCTGACTTGCAGATTTATCATCTTTACTTTTTATTAGCGTAAACTCTTTTTTAAAGTGGTAACAATTTTCTTGTCGTCAAATGATGGTAAATTCTGATCAATTAAACATTGCTTGGAAGATGGTAGATTATCATCGTGGAGTAGACTGCAAAATCACCTATGAACATTTTACTATCTTGGAGAGTTGAAGTATGTTAGTTAATTTCTTCCCAGAGGCAGAGTTAAATTCAAAGACAAAAAAAAATTAGTTTACTGCAAAGTATGGAATCAAATAAGCATCTCACGTTGCTTACGACTTAAGAAGTCTGGACCGTCTTCTGTGTATGTACCTCTGGCAATGTGATTTTTTTCTTTGCCTTAGTAAAAAAAATATGCATTGGTATGGTGTTGCTGACGCAAAGCAGGTTTCATAACATTATAGTGAGACGACTGGATTAAAGTCTCAGTGGATGCTGCTCTCTGATTATGTTCGCAGACATGCGTTTTTTTTTACCAGTGTAGTGGTGATGAGTTGATGAGAACTTCTCTTAAAAAAAATATGGCGAGTTTTTTTGTTTGCCAGTGCCATTCATTGAAGTTTTAGTTTTATGGATGTCTGAGTGCTCCTAGTTCTATGTTAGTTGGAGTCAACTCAGCGGATATTTTCATCATAACTGACTTTTTGATGTGAAACCGAATATTTGAGAAAGTAGGACGCGGAAACATGTTGGAAGATGGATAATCTATCATTGTTGATGCCATGAGCTGTGTAGAACTGCTAATACTGACGTTGCTGATATTGTTTGAAGACAACTGGTTGTTTCGGTGCCACCGTAACCAAGGGGACTGGGGGAACAGGGTCTCTGTTCTACTTAACTATCGTACAGAGGGATGATTGTTCCTTCTGTTGCAAAACCCAAGAAGCATAGATCTGCGATTCTCTGGGTTTGCACATCGGACACATTGCTGTTTTCAAGTTACTTCCTGTGCACAAAGATCCGAAACCCAGTTCAGATTGATCGAAGGTAGGTTGGAATGCCATGATACGCTGCGAAATAAAAATGGATAAGTCAGGGTCTTAGAAGTTATTGAGGGCTGGCTAGCATAATATGCAATTGATGGAGATGCATGGTTCAGACCTATGCTATTTTGAGCTGCCTTTTAGTGCTGTGATGTTTCGCCTTAAACAAGGTGATGATTTTTAAATGGTGGATGCGGTTCTAGTTGTTACAGCTAGAAATACATGCACTTTTTGACTGAAGCTAATTTAACCTTATTTTTATTTTTTTGAGAAAAGTTCTTAGACGACTCATGTTTTGCCAGGAAACAGATTCTCAACAATTTCCTAGGGCTGGGGCATTAGTCATACATAAGTCTCTTGTAAAGATATGATCTGAAAGCGTTGACCTCAGAATATCTACCGAATTATTCCACGCTGATGACTTTAAGATGCGTTATTTGATTATGAGCAGCCCATGTGTAATATCTGCGCGCACCCATGTTCTCCTTCTCCATCCAGGTGAAGCGTCTCCTGGACGAAGGGATGGACGCCAATGTCCCTGCATGGGGCCCCAAATCCCAAGGTGTGACCCCTCTCCATCTTGCGGCCGAAGGTGGCCATCTCAAGGTCATGGACGCCCTGCTCGAGCACGGAGCCAACATCGACGCCAGAACAAAGGGTGCCTGTGGCTGTAAGCCCCACGCCCACCCTCTCTCTCTCTCTCTCTCTCTCTCTCTCTCTCTCTCTCTCTCTCTCTCTATAAAAAATTCGTCATGCAATATTACCAAAGGTCAAAACTTTGAACTCTCGCTCCTCCTATCGATCAAACAGGGACCCCACTGCATGCTGCCGCCAAGGAGAGGAACAGGGAGGCCATCAGATTCCTGGTGGAGAATGGGGCCTTCCTACCCGATGACATTGACGATGGCCGGTTCAATCCGCCGTTGCACTACTGCCCTGGCCTAGAATGGGCCTATGAGATGAAGCTTAAACTGCAGGAGATGCCCCTCTCGTCTGGAGACAGCTCCTGCAGCTCTGAAAGCTAGAACCCTTTCCTCTCTCTCTCTCTCTCTCTCTCTCTCTCTCTCTATGTCTGCCTGTCTGTATTAATCAGCAGCCATTGCTCTTGCGCTGCTAGTGCGTATGGAAAGCCCCCCCCCCCCCTCTGGGTGGGGAGGGGAGGGGTGTGCCTGTGCCTTGGAGGCTACAAGAACAACAACCCCAGGCCAGGGTTTGTTTTCTCTGGAGCTTATGGGTGTTGGGTGGGTGGGGATCTCTGAGAGATGATGCTTGGTCCAGTTGTAAAAACGCTATCTTTTTCGAGTTTATGTTATGATGTCGGGACACGATTAGACTGGGCATCATTTGACTCTAATGGATGTGTTTTCTTTTCTTTTTTTTGGTTTGGTAGACAGATCAAGCTCTTTCAGTAGCTCACCTGTTTATATGAAAGTTGACCTAGCCCATCATATCATTTAGAAGGTAGAAGTTGAGCTCAAAATGGACATTATTGGACGTGAATAGGTGGCCCAAAAAGTTTACTGAGCCTCCATGAATTATGAAAAGATTGGTCCAAGTTTTCTTGTGTCATTTAGAGTTTATTCGGTTTTTTTTTACTTCTGATTTCAATTTTTATTATTCTAAAACGTGTTTTAATTTTGATCATAATCTATTTGATTCTATCCAAAGCCTATTTTACTATTCAAAGTCTTTTTAGGTGTCTTAACTTTTTTTAAGGCATATATAAAGCAAGGTCTTTATATGTAACCCCAACTCATAGATGAAGTATTTTAAGTTTATCTCCTATGATATCCTCTATTTTTTATGTGTACCCTAGCTATCAAATTCAATAATATTTTATTTTGATTCAACGTGATCCTCATCCTCCTTATTTTCTTCTTTGTTCATCAATTAAATTCAGAAGGTTAATTGATCTACACATGTAACATTTTGGAATTATATTAAGAGCATTGTGACTTTTTATAGTTGGAGTTTGACCAATAGGTAATGCTCTCCTTAGTTGTCTAAATACATAAAATTGAAGAAACAACGACTGATATGTGCTTGTTGAAAATTTTGAACACAATTTACAGAAATTTCAAATTTGTCTTTCTTTTTTATCATTAATTTGGAAAATGATTCTGAAATTATTTTTTCTTTAATGTTTCATTTAATGCTATCTTTAAATCTCAAAATAATATATGATTCAAATACGTGATAGAAATCTTCTGCATGATTAGAAATAAATTAGTTTCCTAATGTAAAATTATGTGCCACTAATACAAGATCTGCTCGTTATCAACATGTAGAAAATAGGGTTTTAAAGGAATTTTGTTTATTTTTTACCCACGTCCAAATAGATTCCTTTCTTGACCATGTGTGAGTTGTAATAGCCTCTACCAAGCAGATGCTCTACCATCTAATTCGTAAGCTAACAATTTTACTTAATTTTTATCCAAAATCTTCATATATTTGAAAAATGTTTGCTTTGCATAGGCAATCTAAAAAAATTTCAATTCATAAATGATCATTAAAACAACTGTCAATTGATTTTCATTCATAAATCTCAAAAGTCCTTGTCACCCAAACAACATCTAAAATCTTAGAATTAAATTTTAAATGATTTTCCATGGCATTAGAGGCAACCTAAAATCAAGGTGCTTTTTACATCTAACTCACTCATTTGTGCTAAAAGCTACTTTAAAGTCTCATGTTCTTCCTTGAATTTTATATTTATATGTTTTTCAAATTCGATAAAATTTTATTTCGGAAAAGGGTTTCTTCATTGATCATCATTGATTTGCATTAATTTATTTGGATGCATTGTTGAAGGCAAATGTGAAATTATTGCTTTACTCTTATATCTATCAACGTAACGTTGTCACAAAAGATGACAAGATTCATAGTTGAATCCAAAAACTGGAACCTTGAAGAAAATTATAAGTCATTAAATCCATATAATTGAAATTTCAACCTTGAATCCACAAGGGGTACAACTTTGAATCGAAAACAAATCTTTGAATCCACAAGGGATGTTTGAATCCTCAAATAGAGAGAGCGAGAGAGAGAGAGAGAGAGAGAGAGAGAGAGAGAGAGAGAGAGAGAGAGAGAGATAATAGAAATACTTTAATTAAATGAGATGGAGTTACAACACATGTTCCTAGGTGGGACGTCCAAAATAAATTCTGAAAATAAAATAGACTCCAAATAAAATCGAAACAGATTATAGTTGACCCAAGAAAACTCGGGTCAGTCTTCTCGTGCTTTATGTTGACCTAATAAACACTCTCCTCTTTATGGCTTAATATGCTATGAATTTTCCTGCATCAGAAGGAATTATTTCTACAGGAAGACGTCTCTGGGTTTTGAGGATCTTCGTCTGCCCTCCAAGAACAGCAGCAAGGTAATCGTTTCCGCAGGTGGAAGAAGATGTCTTCCGATCAAGAGGATTATAGAAGGCCGCGGCGGAGCTTCTTTATCGTTGCCGCCACCTCCACCATGCCCGGTCGCTCTTTCTGGGACTCCGACGAGCATCTCAGCCCCAGCTCCATCACAGCCGCCAGGCAGTCACGGCGGCGCTGCCGCGCTTCCTCCCTGGGGTCACCGTCGCAACGGCCGAGTTCTCGCCCCACGCTGCTCGATTCCTCCGGGTCGTCGTCTTCCAGCAGGCGGGCGTCGACCACATCGGCGAGGCCGTGAGGAACGCCGCCGCAACCCACCGGCGGAGATTCCAGTCGCCGCCGGCGAAGCGCCCGTCGGTGGGCCTCACGCCGGTGAACATCTCCAGCAGCAGTATCCCGTAGCTGTAGACATCCCCCCTGGTCGTCACCCTCGCCGCCGTTCCGTACTCTGCAACACAAAGCAAGACGACGACGACATCATCATCATCTTCTTCCTCTTGTTCTTCTAGGGTTGCGGGGAGGAAGAGGAGGACATGCCTGGGGCCATGTAGCCGAAGGTGCCGGGGGCGGCTGCGCTGGTGCGGGTGGCGGAGGTGCCGTGCTCGGCGGCGACCTTGGCAATGCCGAAGTCGCCGAGGTGGGCGGCCATGTCGGCATCGAGGAGAACGTTGCTGGGCTTGAGGTCGCAGTGTACCACCGCCGGCGAGCACCCGTGGTGGAGGTACTCCAGCGCGGCCGCCACGTCGCCGGCGATCGCCACCCTCTGCCGGAAGCTCAGCCGGAGTCCGCCATGGCCGCCGCCGACGCTGTCGCGGTCGCCGTGGAGCCAGCTCTCGAGGCTGCCGTTTGGCATGAGGGGGAGGACGATGGCCCTGAAGTCGAGGTTAGAGCAGCTGGTGATGACGCCGACGAGGTTCCGGTGGCGCACTGAGCGCATCACCTTGCACTCTGCGTCGAAGCTCCGCCACGCCGCTTCACCCATCTGCAGCAGGTCGAAGACCTTCACGGCCACCGCCGTGCCGTCGGCTAGCGCCCCCCGGTAGACCTTCCCGAAGCCGCCGGAACCCAGCAGGTTCTCCTCGCTGAACCCGCCTGTCGCGATCATCAGTTCGTGGCGGGAGATCATCGGATGTCCCCCCTTGGCCGTCTCCTCTCCTTCCTCCTCCGCCTTCTCCTTGGTCTTCCTCCTCCAGACGAGGAGAAAGACGACGATGAAGAGGAGCAGCAGTAGAGTGAGGGAAACTACGACGGAGACGAGGACGGTGGTGTTCGGGCGGTGGCGGCGGCGGCCTGTGGGGCAGGTCGCCGGGAGGCCGAACCAGGGGGCACCGCAGAGGCCGGGGTTGCCGGCGAAGGACTCAGGGGAGATGCCCGGGGACGCCGCTGCAAAGGGGCCCCCCGCCGGCAGCGGCCCTTCTAGGTTGTTGAAGGAGAGGTTCATTCTGTGGAGGTGGCTCAGGTTCGCCATGGCCGCCGGGACGCCGCCGGAGAGCGAGTTCGAAGAGAGGTCCAGGGACCAGAGGTCGACGACTGAGGCGATCGCCGGAGGGATCTCGCCGGAGAAGTTGTTGCTGGCGAGGCTGAGATTTTTCAGCGTCAGCAACCCTCCGACGGCGTCGGGGATGGCGCCGGTGAGCAGGTTGCTAGAGAGGTCCAGGTCGGTGACCTGCCCCAAGTTCTTGATCGCCGCCGGCAGTATCCCCTGCAGCCTGTTGTGGGAGAGGTTGAGCTCGTTGAGCTCGCTGAGCCGCCACAGCTCCGGCGGTATCTCCATCTCCAGCCGGTTCTCCGCCATGTTGAGTCTCTGCAATCCGGTGAGGTTCCCGACGGAGCTGGGTATTGGCCCGGAGACGTCGTTAACCTGTAGGTACAGCAGGCCCAGTTCGCCGGCGAGGCCCAGCTCAGCCGGGAGAGGACCTTGCAGGCGGTTCACCTCCAGGTACAGGCGCTGCAAGCTCGGCATCGCCGCCACCTCCGGCGGGATGGGACCGGAGAGCCTGTTATAGCTGAGCACCAGCGTCGTCATGTTGGTGAGGTTTCCGAAGGTGGGGGGGATGGCTCCTTCTAAGAGATTGCCTTGGCCGACGAAGCGCTCCAGGCTGGTGAAGTTGCCGATGGCCGCCGGCGGTAGGATTCCGGTGAACTGGTTGAGCCTGAGGTTCAGGTCCCTCAGGCGCCGGCAGCGGCTGAGGGGGCCGAGGAAGCCGAGATCCCCGCTCAGGAGGTAGTTGTCTGTCACGCTGAAGAGCTCGAGGTCCTCGAGGAGGCCCAGCTCCGGCGGGACGGGGCCATCGAAGCTGTTGTAGGAGAGCTCGAGGTGGGTGAGCCTGGTGGCGTTGGACAGAGACGCGGGGATCTCGCCGGAGAAGTTGTTCACGTTGATGTAGAGCTGCTGCAGCGGCGGCGGCAGCCGGCGGCCAAAGTCAAGGGGGAGGCGCCCCGAGAAAGGCCCGTTCCAGGAGAGGTCGAGGGTGACAAGCGACGACATGTTGTAGACGGCGGCGGGGAATTCTCCGGTGAGCAGATTGTCGTGCAGACCAAGGAACTGCAGGTTGACGAGCTTCCCGAGCTCGCCGGGGACCTCGCCGGAGATTTGCGCGCTGGAGATGCTCAGCGTCTGGAGGTTAGTGAGGTTGCCGAGCTCTGGGGGGATCCTCCCGCTGAGGTTGGTGTTGTCGAGAACCAGATACTGGAGCTTGCTCAGGCTGCCCAGCTCCGGCGGGATCCTCCCGGTGAGGTTCGTGTTGCCGAGAACCAGATACTGGAGCTTGCTCAGGTTGCCCAGCTCCGGCGGGATCTCGCCGGTGAGCTGGTTGCCGGTGAGGTCGAGGTTGAGGAGGTTGGAGAGGCTGCCGACGGACGGGGGGATCCTTCCGGTGAGCTGATTGGCGTCGAGGTAAAGAGTGGAGAGGTTGGGGAGGGAGAGGTTCCCGGGGATCTCGCCGGAGAGGAGGTTGCCGGAGAGCCGGAGCTCTTGCAGAGAGGCCAATCGGAAGATAGAACCAGGGATGGGACCGACGAGGGAATTCATCTCCAGGTTGAGGCTCCGCAGATTGGAGAGGCCGGCGAGCTCGTCGGGGATGCGGCCGGCGATCTGATTCTGCCGGAGGCTGAGGACCTGGAGGAGTGGAAGGTTCCCTAGGGACGGGGGAATCTCGCCGGTGAGGTTGTTCTCTTCGAGCAGGACTTGTCGGAGCTGGGGGAGGCCCCCGAGGGAGTGGGGGATCTCGCCGGAGATGAAGTTGGAGGAGAGGTCTAGATAGTGGAGGCGACGGAGACGGCCAAGGGCCTCGTTGGGGAGGGGACCAGCGAGGCGGTTGCCGGAGAGGTTGAGGTAGAGGAGGAAGGAGAGGTCGCCAATGGCGGAGGGAACCACGCCGGAGAGGGAGGCACCGGGGAGAGAGAGCCCGGTGACCCGCTGCCGGCGGCGGCTGCAGGTGACCCCCGTCCAGTTCCGACACACGTCTCCGGCGGCGACCCAGGAGGTAGAGAGGGCGGCGGCGTCCCCGGTGGTGTGGGACATAAAGGCGAGCAGCGCCGCCGCGTCCGACGCACTCTCATTCTGCTCGGCCGCCGACGTGCTGGCTGCTCCGGCGGCGAGGAAGAAGAAGAAGAAGTAGAGGAGGAAGAAGAAGAGGGCGATGGACTCGGTCAATGGAGCAAGCGTTTCGCTCCGCCGTGCCTCCATTGAAGGCCGCCGGGGTCCTCTGCAACCAGCCAACGGGCTACCAGAGGCAGCGAGCTAGAGAGAGATACACAGAGAAAGAGAGAGAAAGGGAGAGTGTGGATGGAATCTATCATTAACCGGCTAGTCAACTAAAGGACATAATTGCCGTCCAGCACGGCCACTCAGTGGGGCGCGCTCCATCGGCCCCCATCTCTGACCTCGGCGACCTCCGATGAAGACGACGCTCTCTCTCTCTCTCACTCTCTCTCTCCTGGTGATGTGATGACGTGGGACGGTTGATGAAAATGACTACGACAAGCAACTTAAAGCTGGATCCCACTTGTGGATAGTTGACTTGACGTCGACCATTGACCACTTTGTTGACCGTTTGACCCTTGGTCGTTGACCAACGGCTGGACTGGCTTGGACCAGGCAGTCCGGTACGGTCTGTACCAGGGAGACAATTTGGTGCGGACTAGGCGGTCCAAAATGGCTAGGCAGTTAACCCAGTTCAGCTGGAAAGATCTGAGTTCACTTTAATGACTCTTGTTGTAGATGTTGACCGTTGACTTTTAGACCTTGATGTTGACCATTGACAAAGTCATAGACTGTTGACTTGGTTTTCAAGACATTTGAAGCCCATCAGAGAAGCCTACGAAGTGGTTTCTTGCGTTGATTTAATTAATTATATTAATACTTAGTAAATGGATGAAAATGATAATAGGGTTCCTTCTCTTTTGTATACTGATAATTATCATTGCCAAGAATTTCATTTTTATCTATTCTCATCAAAAATCAATCTAGTTTTATGCAAAATGATTCCTAAACACTCAGTCAAAACTATAACTAATTTTAGTATTAAACCTTATAATTTAGGGCGAAAAAATGATTTTCTTCTTCCTCTTTTCATCCAATGACAGATGGTGGTGTTCTTCTAGTTTTTAATTAATTTATTGCATCATTTTGTGATAAAAAATTAATTTATAATTTTTTTTCTAAATTTGTTTTCTTGATTAGTTAAGTGAAAAATAAGACGAATAATAGAAACAAAAGATTTCTAGGATTTCCATTTGTGATTTTGTTTGGATTCAATTGTTTGCTCATCCTCAATGTCAAAGAAGGAAAATCTAGATTTCCATTACATTTTCTGTTGATTCTTTATGTTTTCAAGTTCAAATTAGTTACATTATCATTTCAAAATTAGATCACGCAAAAAATACCAATTGATTGCCTAATGTGAAATTTTAATTCATTTTAATATTATTTTCTTAATGTTTTCTAATGCATAACAGATTCTAAACTCATTAAAGACAATTAATCTGCCTATTTTTGCATTTGATTTGATATAATTATAGATCATTTGTTTCTTTTCCCACTTGTTCTCCCATTCACATAGTCATTTGTCTCTCCTCACCTATTCTCTCTCCTCACAACCCTCTCTCTCTATCACCCCATGTTCTCTCTCCTCTCACTCTCATTTCTCTCTAATTTTGTTTGCTAATCATAAATTATGTTTTTATTTTCCTTTAATTATTTTGCTTAGATCCAATCCAAGACTTATTTTACATATCAAGGATTTGACACTGTCAATGGAAGATCAAAGTTGCTTGTAGCTGTACAACTTAAATTGAATGCAATTCATTGATTTACCTTAATGTGAATTCAATTTTAGAGGTATTAAATTTGGTTTATCTTAATACAACACATCAATTTTATAAATCTCTTTATCAAAATCAATAGATGATTAATATTTATAAAACTAATTTCACTTTAAGCTAAATAAGTAATTGTAGTGAGTTTAGGATAAATCCACAAGGAATACAACAAATATGATGATAATTTCTTCTACATTCCCTAATTAAATCAAAATATAACTAATTAAATAAATAAAAAAATATGAAAGAAACAAATTACAGGAGAAGAAGAGATATCATGTGGTTGATCAGCTGCAACCAACTACAACCGTCCCTCCTTAGCAACAAATTGTTGAGGTGTAATAAGTTTTTGGCTTAGATCTGCACAAAATAATTGAAGGATTATAAAAACTTGATCTATGATTAACCAATAAAATAGGGGAGAAGGGATAAGAGACAAAAAGGATAGAACAAAGGGAGAGTCAAAGGGAGGATATATATATATATCGAGAGAGAGAGAGAGAACAAGGAAGAGAGAGAAATGACTTCACAAGAGGGAGAGTCAATTATCAAATAAAAAATGTGTATGAAAAAAACTAGACAAAAAATATAATGCTAAAACATCAAGATTAAGGGTTGTAATTTAGTTTATAATCATTTCAACACAAGAAATACCACTAAAATAAATTTAAAATGGATTAAAAATTTCAAATCTTCCTTCGACACAATTTGTGATGATGAACAAATTCAGAATTTGAGGAAAGTCGGTCATATTTTGTTGCATAACTCTGTTGGTACATAAAGATGGAACTAATCTAAACCCAAAAGCATAAGGAATTAGATAGAAAACATATACAAAATTAGTATTTTCCTCTAACATCAAGGATGGGTCGATAGCCGAATTTGAGTAAGATCACGAAAAAAACAAAGAAATAATTTTTTCCCTTAATTTATCTACCTATCACTAAATTCATTGAGAAAATAAATTCAAAATAAAGTAAAAACCAGATTTTTATTAAAAAATGGCACGAAAAATCGAAGAAGAAGCAGAAGAACATTGACGTTTATCAACTAGAAGGAAAAAATGATGTTTTTCTCACCAAAAATCAGAAGATTTTATACTCAAATTAATTCTAGAATTAATTATAGATAGTTAGGGATCAATTTGATTAAAAATAGATTGATTTTCAATAAGATTCAAGATTCTATCTCTAGTTATTTCTGCCTATTTTTCCACTCGTTCTGTTGCTGTCAGTATTATTGATTAAATCAACCAAATGGGCCACTTAATGGGCTCCCTTAAAATGCTTTAAAATGTCCTTAAAAAATCAACACATATTTGGAAAATCATCTGAAAATAACAAAAATAAAAAGAAATCATTGGTATTTAAGCAATGAACTCCAACTACTAAACTTTGATCTTAACCTTAATTATGATAGATTTAAGGGAAAAAATATCAATGTAAAATAACTCTATAATCAAGAATATTCAAGGCATAAAATGCTTAAAAAATTAGGAGAAATTGTAGATTAAGCATATATTTCGTGTAAAATTAATCTAAAATATCCTTTATTATGATTTCTCACGTTTGGTTTCACATTAAATCGATCTTCTAGTAAAAGTGACATGTTATCAACATGTTGAAGATGACCATCTCAAGGTCTTGGGCACTTTGTTTGAGCTACAGGTGAACATCGATTCCAAAACAATGGTGCTTATGGCTATAAGTTGCCCATCTCTCTCTCTCTCTCTCTCTAAACTTCTACGTATATCTTTTGAAAGACCTTAGTACATGCCACAATCAAGGAGATGAACAAGGAGGCCATCAGTTTCATGGTGGAGAAGAAGGCATTGCTACATGAAGTAGTGATAGCAACCACTTCAATCCACCATTGAACTACTACCCTATATTGGAGTGGGCAATCTAATTGACTCTCACACTAGATTTAGAAGTCTACCAAGACTGACTAAGGTAAGTTCAAGTGTTTTTCTTTTTAGGAGAATGGAAAAAAATTGGATTGAAGACTAGGGCTCTCCACTATCAATAATTCAAATAGATTCAAGTCAAGTGGGTTCTCTTTCTTACTCACCATTAGATATAGAAATGGTGGACTTGTATACGGATCAAATGATCTCAAGTGCTACAAGATAACACATTAAATAAACAAAATGGTCAAATTCTGATAGAAAGAGAAGAGTATAGAAAGAAAAAGCCTTGTTGCTGACATAGGTGACCATGTAGTTGAAGAAGTAACGTGTTAAAGTCAGACCCTCGATTGTTGAAATTGGCATAGGGTTGACTTTTGATGGAAACAAGCATTTGGGGTTGTTGGGAGCGCAGCAATAGCCAACAATCAAGGACGACACTTCCTGCATATTATTGATCTGAACCCATTCTGACAAACCTGGTCAACATCAACAAAAATGGTCCATTAAAGGGACTAAGAAATAAGCATTTGAGATTGTTGGGAGGCTCAGCAATAGCCAGTAGCCAAGGACAGGGCTTCTCGCAAATTGTTGACATGAACTGTAATCGCCAAGCAAGAGAGGAGGATGCAACGGATCAGAGGCTAGAAGGCAACCACAACAAGCCATTAAATATGGAGGAAGGAGGCAAAGAAAGGCAGGAAGAAGAGTAGCCATCACTGAATTGGCCAACCTTGGTTTCGCCTTCTCTCTACCGCCGTGCTCTCTGTCTACTCTCTCTCTCTCTCTCTCTTCACCATTCCCCCATCCTCGTGAGACAGTCCCTCTGAGGGCTCTCAAGTTATCTAGGACCCTTATCTTTTCCTTAGTTTCTTGAATTACCTTGAATGACTGTTGCAGCCTCCTTGCGAACAGACTCGGTGAATTCACTTGTTTCCTTGTGGCTCGATCAGTAGTTACATTGCGGATTTTCCGAAGGGGGCTCCGGGAGTGGAACGCCGGCCAGGACGCGGCGGCGGCGACAGCGGCGGAGGACGAGTGGACGGCGGGAGGTGGCCATGGCGGATGGACGAGGGGGGCCCCAATCCACAGGTGGAGGATGCTGCGTGCTGATCAAGAGGACTAGAGCAGGGCGCGGCGGAGCTCCTCCATCGTCGCCGCCACCTCCACCATGTCCGGCCGCGCTTTCAGGGACTCCGACGAGCATCTCAGCCCGAGCTCGATCACGGCCGCCAGGCAGTCGCGGCTGCGCCGCTGCGCTCCCTTCTTGGGGTCGCCGTCGCAACGGTCGGGTTCTCGCCGGTCGCTGCCCAGGCGGCTGCTGCTGTCGCCGTCGACGCTGCTCGATTCCTCCGGGTCGTCGTCTTCCAGCAGGCGGGCGTCAACCACATCGGCGAGGCCGTCGGGGAACGCCGCCGCCACCCACCGGCGGAGATTCCAGTCGCCGCCGGCGAAGCGCCCGTCGGTGGGCCTCACGCCGGTGAACATCTCCAGCAGGAGGATCCCGTAGCTGTAGACATCCCCCCTGGTCGTCACCCTCGCCGCCGTTCCGTACTCTGCAACACAAAGCAAGACGACGACGACATCATCATCATCTTCTTCCTCTTATTCTTCGAGGGTTACGGGGAGGAAGAGGAGGACATGCCTGGGGCCATGTAGCCGAAGGTGCCGGGGGCGGCTGCGCTGGTGCGGGTGGCGGAGGTGCCGTGCTCGGCGGCGACCTTGGCAATGCCGAAGTCGCCGAGGTGGGCGGCCATGTCGGCATCGAGGAGAACGTTGCTGGGCTTGAGGTCGCAGTGTACCACCGCCGGCGAGCACCCGTGGTGGAGGTACTCCAGCGCGGCCGCCACGTCGCCGGCGATCGCCACCCTCTGCCGGAAGCTCAGCCGGAGTCCGCCATGGCCGCCGCCGACGCTGTCGCGGTCGCCGTGGAGCCAGCTCTCGAGGCTGCCGTTTGGCATGAGGGGGAGGACGATGGCCCTGAAGTCGAGGTTAGAGCAGCTGGTGATGACGCCGACGAGGTTCCGGTGGCGCACTGAGCGCATCACCTTGCACTCTGCGTCGAAGCTCCGCCACGCCGCTTCACCCATCTGCAGCAGGTCGAAGACCTTCACGGCCACCGCCGTGCCGTCGGCTAGCGCCCCCCGGTAGACCTTCCCGAAGCCGCCGGAACCCAGCAGGTTCTCCTCGCTGAACCCGCCTGTCGCGATCATCAGTTCGTGGCGGGAGATCATCGGATGTCCCCCCTTGGCCGTCTCCTCTCCTTCCTCCTCCGCCTTCTCCTTGGTCTTCCTCCTCCAGACGAGGAGAAAGACGACGATGAAGAGGAGCAGCAGTAGAGTGAGGGAAACTACGACGGAGACGAGGACGGTGGTGTTCGGGCGGTGGCGGCGGCGGCCTGTGGGGCAGGTCGCCGGGAGGCCGAACCAGGGGGCACCGCAGAGGCCGGGGTTGCCGGCGAAGGACTCAGGGGAGATGCCCGGGGACGCCGCTGCAAAGGGGCCCCCCGCCGGCAGCGGCCCTTCTAGGTTGTTGAAGGAGAGGTTCATTCTGTGGAGGTGGCTCAGGTTCGCCATGGCCGCCGGGACGCCGCCGGAGAGCGAGTTCGAAGAGAGGTCCAGGGACCAGAGGTCGACGACTGAGGCGATCGCCGGAGGGATCTCGCCGGAGAAGTTGTTGCTGGCGAGGCTGAGATTTTTCAGCGTCAGCAACCCTCCGACGGCGTCGGGGATGGCGCCGGTGAGCAGGTTGCTAGAGAGGTCCAGGTCGGTGACCTGCCCCAAGTTCTTGATCGCCGCCGGCAGTATCCCCTGCAGCCTGTTGTGGGAGAGGTTGAGCTCGTTGAGCTCGCTGAGCCGCCACAGCTCCGGCGGTATCTCCATCTCCAGCCGGTTCTCCGCCATGTTGAGTCTCTGCAATCCGGTGAGGTTCCCGACGGAGCTGGGTATTGGCCCGGAGACGTCGTTAACCTGTAGGTACAGCAGGCCCAGTTCGCCGGCGAGGCCCAGCTCAGCCGGGAGAGGACCTTGCAGGCGGTTCACCTCCAGGTACAGGCGCTGCAAGCTCGGCATCGCCGCCACCTCCGGCGGGATGGGACCGGAGAGCCTGTTATAGCTGAGCACCAGCGTCGTCATGTTGGTGAGGTTTCCGAAGGTGGGGGGGATGGCTCCTTCTAAGAGATTGCCTTGGCCGACGAAGCGCTCCAGGCTGGTGAAGTTGCCGATGGCCGCCGGCGGTAGGGCTCCGGTGAAATTGTTGAACCTAAGGTTCAGGTCCCTCAGGCGCCGGCAGCGGCTGAGGGGGCCGAGGAAGCGGAGATCCCCGCTGAGGTGGTTGTCCGTCACGGTGAAGAGCTCGAGGTCCTCGAGGAGGCCCAGCTCCGGCGGGACGGGGCCATCGAAGCTGTTGTAGGAGAGCTCGAGGTGGGTGAGCCTGGTGGCGTTGGACAGAGACGCGGGGATCTCGCCGGAGAAGTTGTTCACGTTGATGTAGAGCTGCTGCAGCGGCGGCGGCAGCCGGCGGCCAAAGTCAAGGGGGAGGCGCCCCGAGAAAGGCCCGTTCCAGGAGAGGTCGAGGGTGACGAGCGACGACATGTTGTAGACGGCGGCGGGGAATTCTCCGGTGAGCAGATTGTCGTGCAGACCAAGGAACTGCAGGTTGACGAGCTTCCCGAGCTCGCCGGGGACCTCGCCGGAGATCTGCGCGCTGGAGATGCTCAGCGTCTGGAGGTTAGTGAGGTTGCCGAGCTCTGGGGGGATCCTCCCGCTGAGGTTGGTGTTGTCGAGAACCAGATACTGGAGCTTGCTCAGGTTGCCCAGCTCCGGCGGGATCTCGCCGGTGAGCTGGTTTCCGGTGAGGTCGAGGTTGAGGAGGTTGGAGAGGCTGCCGACGGACGGGGGGATCCTTCCGGTGAGCTGATTGGCGTCGAGGTAAAGAGTGGAGAGGTTGGGGAGGGAGAGGTTCCCGGGGATCTCGCCGGAGAGGAGGTTGCCGGAGAGCCGGAGCTCTTGCAGAGAGGCCAATCGGAAGATGGAACCAGGGATGGGACCGACGAGGGAATTCATCTCCAGGTTGAGGCTCTGCAGATCGGAGAGGCCGGCGAGCTCGTCGGGGATGCGGCCGGCGATCTGGTTCTGCCGGAGGCTGAGGACCTGGAGGAGTGGAAGGTTCCCTAGGGACGGGGGAATCTCGCCGGTGAGGTTATTCTCTGCGAGCAGGACTCGCCGGAGCTGGGGGAGGCCCCCCAGGGAGGGGGGGATCTCGCCGGAGATGAAGTTGGAGGAGAGGTCTAGATAGTGGAGGCGGCGGAGACGGCCGAGGGCTTCGGTGGGGAGGGGACCGGCGAGGCGGTTGCCGGAGAGGTTGAGGTAGAGGAGGAAGGAGAGGTCGCCAATGGCGGAGGGAACCACGCCGGAGAGGGAGGCACCGGGGAGAGAGAGCCCGGTGACCCGCTGCCGGCGGCGGCTGCAGGTGACCCCCGTCCAGTTCCGACACACGTCTCCGGCGGCGACCCAGGAGGTAGAGAGGGCGGCGGCGCCCCCGGTGGTGTGGGACATAAAGGCGAGCAGCGCCGCCGCGTCCGACGCACTCTCATTCTGCTCGGCCGCCGACGTACTGGCTGCTCCGGCGGCGAGGAAGAAGAAGAGGAGGATGGACTGGGCCAATGGAGCGAGCGTCTCCTTTCGGCTCCTCTCCATCGGGGCCGCCGGAGAGTCTTCCTACTCCGCCGCCGGCGTCGTCCGCAACCAGCGGACGACCGACCAGAGCTGTGCCTGGAGAGAGAGATATAGACGGCATCTATCATTCGACCGGCTGGTCAACAAAAAAAGGAGAAGAGTGCCGACCAGGACGACGAGTTGACTCATCTCCTCGGGAGGTGCAAGATGGGCCCCACTTGTCAGGTTCACGTCCGGCCGCGATCAGACGGGCGCCAGCTCAGTTTCCCATCCTACGGTGAATATTAGTCAGTTGGGTAGTCTTTCGTAGTCCATCGGGTGGGGTCCACTGAAACCGTTTCCGCCCAGTTGCCGCCTGTCATAGGCTACTCCGGCGGCGCAGCTGATTCGGTCCCGGCGGTGATCTTGGGCTCTTCCGCTGTGGGGCCACAAACCCATGTTCGGGTTATCGGGTCGGATCTCATCAACCCAGATGGACGGTCAGATCTCATCCACCTTTGGCCTAACGAGAGGGAGAGGGAGACAGAAAGGATAGAGGTAGAGAGGGATCGAACAGTAATGAATCGGCTTTCCTAAGGTGCTCCCGCGGTGCAGCGGATCGGTCCCGGCGGCGGTCTTTGCCTTTTTCTCGGTGGGGCCCACCATCCTAGGAACTTGCGAAATGGCCCCTTCCAAACCCGAAATTCCTGCCTCATCGGGTTATCGGGTCGGATACCGTGCTATCCATCGAGAGAGGGGTACGTGGCCGCCCCACCGTTTAATGGTCTAATTTAATCCCCAATTTTGAACAACCACTCTAGTCGCTAGAGAGAGAGAGAGAGAGAGAGAGGAGAGGGAGAGTAGTAGAGAGAGAGGAGAGAGAGAGTGGTAGAGAGAGAGTGAGATGGCACAGTCGTGGATCGAGGAACGTTTTTAAGTTTTCTTGTCTGAGAAGGTTTTTTTCTTCTGGGAGAGATTTGGGGGTGGTGGGGGAGTGGATCGATGGGAGGGGGGAGGGAGGGCGGGCAGCGGCGACTTGCTCGCGGAGGCGGAGGCGGCGCCGCGTGAGGCTCGGGGATGGGATCTGGCGGCAGCAAGGCCGTCTCCGCCGCCGCCGCCGACGATGGTGGCGCCGCTCTCGCTGCGGGTGGTCCTGCCGATGGCAAGCAGAGGAGAGGGAGGTGGCGAAGGTCCAGGGTGCAGGGATTGCGGTGCCTCTGCCTGTCGTCCTGGGCCGCCTCCGACGAAGAGAAGGTCGTCTCTCTCTCTCTCTCTCTCTCTACTTAATGATGGCGAGTTCCGCTGGCCTCCCCGAGCCTGCGGTTCGTCAAACGCGGGCTGTCTACGTCTGACGACGGAGACCGCCGAGGGGAGTCCGTGAGCTGCCATTATTGATCGGATTTCGAGTTTTTTCGTACGCGATCGGGATGGCATTCACGCACTCCCGCTTTTAATTGTTTGTTTCTCTTCTGCTTGATGATTGGAAGGGAGAATGATCAACGAAACCCGTGACATTGCCTGCTGTTGCAATGCTGCAACCCCTATACCTTTCCTTGGTGGACTGATCCGGAGGAGTGATTCTCCGTTTGGGCATTGCTCCGTCCGATGACGAGCAGAGTTGCGTTCATTGTGATCACTGCTCCTGCACTGATTGAAGTGTGCGCCGGCCGACAATCTTCGATCAAATATTGGGAGATCCGGCGTGGCGTTCTTGGCTGTTCTTTCTATTTGAGCGGCGGCGGTTGCTTAGGCAATCTGGCTTACATGCTTCCTCGTTCCATGGCAGGAGAAGAGAGGAGGGAGGCTCCAAAACGCAGTGAAATCCGACCGAGAAGGGCGAGCAGAGTGTATTCAGTTTACATTCCCTTGCCGCCCAGGTCGAGGGGCCAGCATCCCCGCCGCCTCTTCTGATTCCGAGCAGGGGGGAGGCCACCTTGAGAGCGGGTCCTCTGCCGACTCAGATGCCGGCGACGATGCCTCCACCCAGGCAGCGGCAGCAGCCGCCATTACCCGGACTTCGGACCCTCTGAACCGCTCTCGCTCTCGCTTTTGCTTCATTCCAGATCGGATTGCTTCCAGGCTCAGCCGCGCCGCCAGTGTGGGCTCATCAGGTGCTCGTTCCGTCACCTCCGCCGGGCTTTCAGCAGCTGAGGACCCCCGTTTCGGTGGCGATGTTGTGAGCAGGGATCTGGACGACCCATCCAACAGCAGGGGCGGGAATCGTGGCGGCTGCATTGCTGTGAGCGCCGTCTCCGCACAAGGCACGATCAGCAGGAATCTGGATACAGAGGAGGCCGGCGCTGTGCGTCCTCACTGGAGTAACGGGCAGGCTGAGAACTTGGAGAGGCGCCCCAGCAGGAGGCACGGGTTCCCAGATCCCTTAGAAGGCAGCGTGCGGTTCAGCAGGACGCTCAGCGTCGGACGGCTCCGGGATAGAGTTCTTCGCAGGTCGTCATTCTCCGACGGCTTGTTCGGTGGCGCAGAAGACGGGCTGGTGGGGTCCCATGGCGACAGCGCTGGGAGACGAGCTCTGCATCGAGCCATGAGAGGGGCGCTGTCGGACAGGAACGCCAGCGTGATCCCTCCTTCCTCTGGTGGCTTGCCCGGTGCCATGGACAATGACCATGCTTATGAATCAGGGATTCCACAGGTGAGAGAGGCTCGCGTTGGGGATGCGTTGGAGCACCGATCTACATTCCTCGAAAGGAGGAGGAGAATAAGATCTCAGGTCTGTCAAATCCATGAGACTTCTGCCTTCTTCTTCATACTGATGCGCCGCAGGGGCTCACCCCTACCCACGCCGCCTTTCACAGGTCTGGGCTCTCCAGCGGCTGGGCAGCCGAGTTGAGAGCCTCCCCGGCCATGACAGGGCGTGCTTGCTGTCCGGCCAGCACAGGACGGGCCACTGCGCGTGCGGCACGAGCCGGCCTCCGAGCACAGTTGATGACGCAACGGCGAGATCCAGCATCTCGCGGATCGTCATGCTGGCAGAAGCTCTGTTTGAGGTGGGAATCAGCTGGTTTTTCATCAGAGCTAGGCTTGTTCTTCCGTTTCTCTGCCCCGCTGAATCGAAATCGATGGCCGGCTGGCGGCCTTTGATCAGGTTCTGGACGAGATCCACCAGCAGGCCGTCGTTCTGGCCTCGAGGCCGTCCGTCTCGTCCATCGGCTCTGTTCCTGCTCCAAAGGAGGTGGTGGAGCACATGCCTCTGAGGATACACGGCAGGCCGCGCGCCCATCAGAACGAGGACGCCTCACCGTCAGTATCTCCCACCCTCTCTACCATTCATCTTTACCCTTGTTCTTCTTGTCTTCTGAGATCTAAATTTCTTGCCAAAGATCCAAGTCCTACTTCTGCATTCCCAAACTTTATAGTTCCACCAGTCGAAGAACATGTTCATGTTGTTAAAAAAAAAAAAGAAAAAGAAAGGGAAAAGGAACTCATGTAGATTGGTTATTATTCCTCGAGATTGGACCAGCTGATTTTAAGATCACGGGCTGGTTTCTGAGATCATGAGTCAATTATGAACCCCTCCAGGAAGCCCATTCATTCATGCGCATGCCTCATTTAGAAGAATTTTTTTTTTTTGGGTCTGGGTACGATCTTCTTGGATTGGTGGCTTCCGCGGTCGTTCCTTGGGGCCCGATGGGGAGGGCGGCGGGGAGCGGGAGCGCTGGGATTATTTATGCGATATATTTGGCAGAATGGGTGTGAATGATTTAGATATCTCTGTAGAAGATTGACTGCGCCTCTGAGCGGGCGGATTGGATCATTTTTGTTTGGCCGGCAGATGCTGCTACATATGCCTGGTGGAGTACGAGGAGGGGGACTGCGTGAGGGTGCTCCCCTGCGGCCATGAATTCCACCAGCCCTGCGTCGACAAGTGGCTCAAAGAGATACACAGGTCCTCTCTCTCTCTCTCTCTCTCTCTCTCTCTCCTCTCCCTTGTTTTCCGACGTCTACTCACGGTTTCTTCCCTCTCTCTCTCTGTGTCTCTGATGGGTGCTGGCAGGGTCTGCCCACTCTGCCGCGGCGACGTGTGCATATCCGAGGTGGCCCCGCCGGAGAAGGGCGGCCGGAGCTTGTGAACTGGACGCCGGCAGTCAGTCGCCTTCCTTCCGAGCCGTGAATACCTTGTTCATTCATCCCGCCCGCCGCCGCCGCCGGAGGGGGAGACCAACTCGAAGGTGTGGTTGACTTCCCGGGAGAGGGAGAGAGGGGGTGGTTGACTTCTTCTTGGGTCCAACCGTCAAACTCCGACGGCCCCCGAATTCGGCCAATCAAATCAATTCCACCGATTCCCGAGATTCTTTTCTGGCCGGGAATCGTGTGCAGAAGCAACGAACTCAGAATTCATCTCTAGTCACCGAAAATCATCATCATCATCATCGTCATCATCATCATTCCTTTACTTACAACGGGCCAGCGGGCCAGCGGGCCGGCCAGCCAGCGGGCCTTACATTTCATCATCTTGTTCTTCTTCTTCTGTACACGAACGAGGGAGGTCTCCCCTTCCCTTATTCCGGCCAAACCAACACACATGGACCCACCCAACCCAGCCCAACCCATCTCCCTCTCTCTCTCTCTCTCTCTCTCTCTCTCTCTCTCTCTTAACTCTCTCTCTCTCTCTAACTGTGTAAGTAAGAAGGGGCTGCAGGGCAAGTCAGGGGAGGGAGTCGAGGTAGGAGAGGGCGGGGGGGCGGCGGCGGCGGAACTCGAGGAGGCTGCCGTAGGCGCGGTCGGAGACGGCGATGAAGAGCGAGTCCTGGTGGTGGTGGTGGCCCGGGGAGGGGCCGAAGGAGAGGCCGGAGATCTCGCCGAAGAAGTCGATCTCTTGGCGGCGGTCGAAGGCGGAGGCGGAGGCGTCGAAGAGGTGGACGAAGTCGGCGGGCTCGGCGGCGGCGAGGAAGCGGCCGTCGGGGGAGAAGCGGAGCGAGCGGATGGCGCCGAGGTTGCCGCGCAGCGCGCAGAGGGCGCGGTGCGGGCTGCGGGCGTCCCACACCCGGCACGTCTTGTCCTGGTTCCCCGTGGCGAAGAGGTGCCCCCCCGGGTGCCACGCCGACGCGAACGAGAAGTCCCGGTGCCCATTCAGCTCCTGGATCGTCTGCCCAAGAGGCCACCCAGCCAGACAAGGCACAGAGAGAGAGAGAGAGAGAGAGAGAGTACATAAGACCAGACAGACATAACCAACACAGAGTTACAGAGAGAGAGAGAGAGAGTAAGAACACAGCGAGAGAGAGAGAGAGAGAGTAAGAACACAGCGAGAGAGAGAGAGAGAGAGAGAAGAGCGCCATTACCTTCCCAGACTGCGGATCCAGCAGCAGGCCCTCCGTGTTGTCTCCCACCACGACCAGCAGCTTCCCATCCGGGCTGAGCGACGTATGCTGCAACCACAACACAACGTAACACAACACAACCCAACCAGCAGCAGCGCCACCCAAGGAACAGGCCCATCTAGAGAGCGAAACCCCGTTTCTCTCTCTGCCCTCTTCCCCCTCATATATATATATCTATATATAGACGCAGTCAACGGACCCACCAAGTCAAAGGAGCAAGGGCTACGGGAGAGGCGCACTTACGTTCACGGGCCAGGGGAACCGGAAGTGCTTGCAGAGCTGGAACCTGTCCATGTCGAAGTCTCTCACCCCGCAGTCGTTGTTCGCCGCCATGAAGTGGACCACGCCGCTGCCAAGATCAAGAACAGCACACGGTCAGAGCCTCCCCTTCTTCTGCCGGGGCGGGGCGGGGCGGGGGCCACGTGCCTCGGGCTGCTGTAGATCTCCACCGCGTTGGTGATCGCGTTCTCCTCGTGCGTCGTCCTGGAGCAGAAGCTTATCCCCGGCCGGTCCAGGTACTGCTCGCGCAGGAACAGCGCCGCCAGACGCCAGTCAGTCGCCCACGCTCATCTTAAATGGAATAAATAGACGCCCTTGCAGAGCAAGAACCCTAATCCTGATCTTGATGACGCAGCTGAGAGGCCGCCATCATCTCCGTAGAGGAAAAACAAAAAGAAATAACAAAAAAAAGAGAGAAAAAAAGGGACCTTGCAGATGAGCTCTCCCTGAAAGCCTCCGGCCACAAGCAGCTTATCCTTCACTGCCAAGGTGCTGACCTGGGTCTGCGTGAAGCCCTCCAGCAAGTTGCCCGGATGCTTCTGCAAGAACAAGCCAACCAAAAAAAAAAAAAAAAAAACATCGCCTCAGAGGCCCCCCAGCTCGATCCCCACACAGCCCAGCCCACGAAAGGGGGAGGCGTCTGCGGATCAGGACGCACCTCGCAGGGGGCCACGTGGCCCGAGACATTGAGCACCTCGGACGTCTTCCCACTCATTGCCGACCAATGGATGACCGAATACTGCGACATGAGGTAGACGTCGTGCTTGGACGTGGCCCAGACCAGGTTCCTAAGCTGCGAGAGGATCAGTCAGAAAGGGCCTCCACCGTGTTCATACATAACCCTCTATTTTTGCCGGGAAACAAGGAAAGAACAGATCACAGAGAGCATTATTTATTTTCATCGACCGGAGAATAATATCCATCAGTAAATCTCATCAAAATTAGGGCTTTAGACCATAAACACAAAGACGAATAGGGCTGTCAGTAACATGCGGACAGCCAAAATTTACAGATTTTGTCAGCCGTTTCTTAATTTTCCCATGGGATGTTCCTTCTTTTAGAAAAAAAAAAAAAAAAAATTCTCGGTTCTTCCTGGTTTCTGGCAAAATCTAGAATAAGCTATTCTTATTTACATTTACTGACCCTAGTCATTGTTGCAATCTCATCCTCTGCTCGCAGGTTCAACAACTCCACTGTTCCACGTGAATTCAAGTTCCTGCACATTACTGCTCAGCTCCCACTACATCAAGCATAAATTCTATTATGGGGAAGACTCATGCATAGTTCAAGCATACATGGAGGTTGGAAAATAACCTCCATCCACATATAATCTGTACTAGTCCTACGAAAGGAACCAAAATTTTCCACCATACTGGCTCTTTCTTTTTCTGTTCAGCATAGAGCTGCTGATATCAGTGCATGTCAGTCGGTAGAAGGGTAGCAAATCGAAGGTTTTATAGGTGATGACCTCCTCACGTGTTCATATATAGAAAGGAGAGAAGGGCACTATACTGTTGGACCTATAATACAAGGGAAGCCTAAAAGGAGGCCCATAGTCCAAATGAATGACATACAAACGCAATAGATTTTGGGTCGCGCCTATTGCAATGGAGTTTCCAATATCTTAATCAGCTATCAATCTTGTCATTGGATGCTATCATGCAAGATTAAAACAAAAAAAAGCAAATTAAATGGCTACCTCAATTGACTTGTCCAGAAAAAAGGTGGCTTCCATTATATAGCTAAAAGAAACTCTCTGCTGTCATGCCTCGTTGGTGATCTAAAGGTAACACGAGGTTTAAACCACCATACTATGTGGAGCATTCGTCATATGATAGCACATCTTGTAAATATGAAGAAGCTTGAATGAGAAAACATGGTTCAATTAAATATTCGTCATTGGGAAAGTTTTAATTCTAAATTACAAGGAACTAAAAAGATTAGGACAAAAATGCCTGTTCCCCCCACCTGAAAATGCAAAAAAGTAGACTTCACCGATCTTGTATTGTGTTGAAACTCATAGAAAACCTCTCCTTTTCTTGTCGGTTTGCAATCCTAGTAGGAAAAGATTTAATATCACAGTTATTAGGATATCTCACAGGTTGTAATAGTCAATACTTCCGAGATGATCGATACCTTCTCTGACTTCTCCCCTGAA
The DNA here is from genome assembly GCA_024713555.1 of Spirodela polyrhiza. NCBI lineage: Eukaryota > Viridiplantae > Streptophyta > Magnoliopsida > Alismatales > Araceae > Spirodela > Spirodela polyrhiza. The sequence goes on from CM046542.1 coordinate 5,393,681, forward strand.
CTTGGAACATTTTCATAATTCCGGTACTGCTCCAGCCTTGTCTGCCTGTACTTCTCTCGTGTGATGCTTAGTCTATCCCAAGGAATCCCCTGGATATCCTTTCCTTTCCTCGCTTGTGCGGAGGAAGTATCAGTTATCCGGGGACTCTGCAAATTATACAACAAAATGAAAACCGGAAATTCAGAACTAGGTAAACAACTGAAATAAAAAGCATTAATGTTAAAGAGCTCCATCAGCGAAAACAGAAAGAAAAAAGAAAACGGACCCCATGGATGTACTCATCACCATCAGAGTCTGAATCCCCGATAAATCTACCATGAGGTTCATCATCTATGTCATCTTCGACACCAGCCATTTCATAATCCTCTGCCATGTCATCAATCTCGTCCCTAGGATAGTGGGACATCTTTGATTAAAGGACGGTATATATATCTCGCTGCAACATTCAAGATAGGTAGATCAACAAAAAGGGCAAATGAAAATAATTATAATAATTAGGATTGTACGAACCATCAGATGCGAAAGGTATGAGCATAAGGAAGGACTTAAGAGCTTGTTTAGGCCAAATAAAAAATCATTACTGACAAGACAACAAACTCAGACGGTAACCATAATGCTAGAAACGGCTGATTTCAACAAAATGGAACTGATCCAAGACAACTTACAATATCCAAATGAAGAAACTAATTGTTATTCCAGCGGGTTGCATTTCATGAAGAAAAGTCTTACGATGTTGTATCAGGTAAACATTTTACAACCAACGTGCTTATAATGGGGCCTAATCCCCAGGAGCATGAACAATAAGACAGTCTCTTAATCAGTTCCCTAGTTCGCAACAATCAAACAAATGCATCACATGCTGTGAAAATGGATGAGTCACATGAAAAGTTTGTTAACGAGGAGGGCAACCTGATATTAAGAAAGTCATAGACTAGCTCATTAATGATGATTTATAGTGAATACGTAAAACATGGATAATTCTGCCCAAAAACTTAACGAAGTCGTCCAATTTATTTACGCTGATAGCTTAACGCGTCCTCAGATGGATAATGGTAGCAAGAGAATAAATTACTGCCTTGCTACTTAGAGAAGGAAAAAACAACGATATTTATCCCATTCTGGGCCGCGTCAATTGTACACAAAAAACATGAAGGTGGTTTAGTTTCCCAGTAGAGAAACTACCACCAATTCACGACCTTACAAAAGGAAAAAAAAGACTAGTCTGTATGACAGAACATACAAATTGGACAAGATTATGCGACAGTAAGACACCATGCCTCATACCTTACAATCGTTATCCAGGCCATGTCACAACACTGAATTTGCATTGAGTTCCGGGTCCAGACGTGTAGTTTACTCAAAAGAAATTCAGCTGTTGCAATTAAGTCCTCATGAAGACAGGGATCCAAATGTCACTGAATTAATAATTTTTTGATTTGATCAGATTGATGAGAACCAGGATTAAATGGCCTGCATCGCCTGATCTAATAAAAATGAGGCTACAATCCATTGGCAACCTGGATTAGAGCTTGAATCAGCTGAACATCAAGATGATTTAAAACCTAATTTGGGAGGATTACTAAGAAAAGTAGGCGGTTCAACTCCGAGTTACATATTCCTAATCGTTTGTAAAGTAACATTGCAGAAAGGCAGCAACCTTGCCCATCAGGAATATTAAACTATCATGGTTTAATAAGTCAATCTGGTAGACTCCGTTCGCCAATTTCCATTGTCTCCACTCTCTGTCCACATAGGAATCACTTTTTTTGCATTTTCCTTTCCCTTTTTCTCAGTACATCTCAAGTTCAAGATTCCCATTGATTTAATGATGACTATGTTTATTTTTTATAGAGATTTATACTCCAGCTCTCAATTGGAGGCATTGCTATACTTGTTTGTCAATAAAATTTGGACACCAAAAGAAAATCCACCGTATTACTAACAATTGCATGGGTAATCGTTGCGGTTTACTTTCTAATGCTTAACTGCATTGCTCATCATGCTATCATGATATCTGATTTCCAATTTTCATGCAACAATAGCGTCATTTTGAGGACCATAAATCGACTGCTCATCATTTTCAGTCTTATTGATATAGATAAAAGGACAATTACAGGAAATGAGCCACTGAAGAGGAAAAACAAAGGGAACAGTGAAGAAGAGCGTCCATTTAAATCCATGTTTCATAATTTGTTGACCGATTTTACGTCAGCACATGGCATGCATGCATCCATCAAATCTTAGAGTAATTATTGACAAAGATCCCCGCAAAAACCATTCTGCCATCCATAAACCTAATATCTACAAAGGAGGAAACTTTTACATATTCATGATCAATGCACGGGTTATACAATGATAGTGAACAAATAAAGTGAACACCCACCCCTCCAGACGATAAAACATGAACGTTTTTCTGGCTTCAGAATCAGATGGACTTATAAACTAATAGATTGCATGCACATTGGAGTTTCCCAAGATGGAACACTACCCGATGGCCATTTAGCAGAATAAGAAAAATGGTCCATATGACAGAGCATGTTTTCTAATGTTGATCATATTCAGAAGATTCAACAGAGGCTCATTTCTCGTCTCCATTTCTCTTGATCGGGTTCATACAGGCATATATTCCTCTTGGTAGTGTACCAGCGTACAACTTGTTCCCACTGTTCTCCAATTACCACATGAATATAAACTTGTTTCCTTTCTAATAATCACGTGCTTCACTTATGATGGTACTGTGACATTTGACTTTTAATCCCTGTGGTATTGTGCCAACGTATAATTTGTTCCATTGTTCATCGAACACCATATGAATTTCCTTGTTTCCTTTCTAATGATCACGCGCCTCATTTATGATGTTGTTCTGACATTTGACTTTAAATCCCTGTTGGCAGTGTGCCAACGTATAATTAGTTCCCATTGTTCTCCCATCACCGCATGAAATTAACATGTATCATCCTGTCTAATGATCAAGTGCTTCGCTTACGATGTTATTGAGACATTTAATTTTCATGTCTACTTGACGGTAACATAATTTTGATGATAACAGAGGCTAATTTTTGGCAGAAAGAATGCACGGGGAAGTCACAGAATAAAATGCGCAGGAAAAGTGAAAGAAAGGCAACACCGAAGACGAAAATTCTGTACACATGTTGTTTGATCTGTTTTCAGGCAATGGTCAACATTTTAAGGCCAGCACATAGCATAGGTATGGAATGAAAACGGATGCGGGCATAGATAAGATCTCGATCTAATGATACCAAGGGAAAACTTGTAATATTTCTCTTTCAGCTACGCTCCTAAGCCCTCTGGCAATGAACCATGTCCCTGGACCGCATGTACAGAGGATAAGATTACGTCAATAGCTGGTAGAATTGAAAACAAAATAAAACCAGGAAAAATTTAAAAACTAAGGCGGACAACTTAGATGTTACGTCGGCTCTCTGAGACCAAAAAATAAACATTTACAGCAAAAGGATCCGGGTAGACACATATCTGCAGATACGTTCCCCCAGAAGCACAATCGGGAGGAAGAACCAAAGGAAGGTTCGCCCAAGCAGCAGATCCGATTATCCCCGATCCAAACGTCGCGATCGGAGGAAGGAGCGACATGCTGCCATCAGGTGGCGCTCCCGCCGCAGGGGAGAAAAGAAAAGCGGCGGGAAGGGAAGGGATGGGAGGGAGGGAGCAGCGGGCGGAGGAAGGCGGCACGGCGTTGCTTACATCCTCACCCGATCTCCGCCGGCGTCCGGGGCTTCCAGGGGAGGGCGGCGGCGACGGCGGCGGCAGCGAGCGGCGGCGGCGAGCGGTGCAGCGGCCG